>JAFBJR010000395.1:1216753-1253096 GCA_016785285.1 Brachirus orientalis
GCCCTCTCTCTCTGTGAGCCCTTATGATTGGTCAAACTTAGATGTCATGGGAGTACAGGAGGTTCAGAAATCTAGTTTTATAACAAATTTTAATAGTAACACAAATTATCTACTCTGTTGTGTACTCTGGCTTTAATTCCAAAATTCAGCACACTTGAGTGTCCGTACAACTTTGTGACACCTGACAACTGACAGCAGCCAATGTGTTCTGCTTTAAACCGGATCCAACCCTCTAACCATTTCCACCATTGAATCAGTCGTTCAGAAGCAGGATGAACAGTGAAAACCATGAAAAGTATTTCGCTTTGGTCCAGTGCCTCTAATCTATCCAGGCCGCAAAGTGAGGAGAACAAGATCTGACTGCATCCATTGGTTCCACAGTCCCATCTCATCTCATGACCACATCACAGCAGCAAATCACAGCCAGGCTCAGAAAACCTGATTTGATCAGAGGAAAAATGACGTGTTGTATTATTTTTCAGCATTTTTTTCTTCTTGGATTGTGTTTCAGTATTTCACAAGTTCATGCCAATAACTTTCAGAAAGTTTACATGTGAGCACATGCTTTGTGTGTACTGTACCGTATACTGTAGCCTCCACATCCCATGACCAGTGGTGTTCTCTCATGCCAAGCTGAATTCCAGGCCAGGCAGGGAGGAAATCGGCTAATCGAATTTTGCTCAGTGACTGTGACCCTCATCTGCTCTGGCCTTTGCTCTGCTGTGCGTGTGTGCTTGTGTCTTCCAGCAATGTCGGACCATGATCTGACTCAACATTGCAGCTCCATTCAGAATGAGCTGTTGTGTGAAACTTTGTGTGTTGACCCTCAGATGGCTGCACATCCTGGTGAACACTGAATGTCTTTGTGTAGTAGCCACTCAGGGTCTGACAGCCTGCAAAAACCAAACATAGAAGAGTCTGATTGTTGTGTAGAGGAGGTTTTTGGCCTGTCCACGCAAGAGGACAACCTAGTCTATTAAGCATTACATTCCCACACGAAGAAAGGGGATGTTTTTTCCACATGCAATGGGTTAAACTAAACTTAAAAAAAAACAACTTTTTCCTTGCATGTTTATCAACTCCATCTGCTCAAACATTGGCTGATGCCACTAACCTCCAAATTATATTACAGAAATCAATGCGATCAGTGGCGCTGTGACTGTAAAGCAATTCATCCTTTTGCACAGAAGTGGAAAAAAGAGATTTGCATCGCGAAAAATAAGAATTGCACGAGCAGCTGGCAAGGTTTTTATGTCAAAGTCTGCATGAGTCACACTGCAGCGGGAGAAGCAGATGGTGTCCTTGCATGGAGATCTAAAAAAGACTGACTGTCCTGCTCTCATCCAGGTGTGGTGGTTGAATCATCTCTGTTCAAACTCTTCCTCAATGACCTTTTGAGGAAGCTATTATACTGAATTCATCTCCGCTCAACTCTCTGCGGCTGCACTGATTGACGGACTGATTAATAACATTAAAGCAAGTTGGGAAAACTCTCAATTTTACCTTGAAATAAGCTGATTGAAAGACTTCCACCTAAACAATGGGGAAAAATATGAATTATAAAACCCTGAAAATAAATACATTATGCAATCAACACCTGTGTACTTTCAGTGTACATTTCAAAAACACAAGGCATGTTCATTATTTAGTCCAGAAAACTTCAGGCTACAGTGTTTCTACATGTGATGGAGAAGAAAAAACTATTGTTAGATGTTCCAAAATTTCCCAGACCAAACTGGACAGAAATTAAATAACGACCTATAACTGTTGCTGTTGGTCTCCTCACTCTCTCACCGTAGATAAAGCAGGCATTCACATGGGAGCTTTCACCACTGTTGTGAACATTTTCCCTAGTAGATGAAAGGCATGGCCTGGGCTGTCGCTGGTGTGCAGCCTTGTGAGGGGAAGTGAGGAAGTAAAAGGATCAGTCTTGACCTTTGGTTGAAGCAGCGCTCGCTCTTTTCACAATTGCCGTGGAAACTTAACACTGTCTGTGACATTTACTGTCTGTGGTGGAGCCCAGGCACGGTATTGCCATGAATGGAAATGAGCCAGTTAGTATATTAAATGTGTTCTAAAAACTCGTTCATGAGCCTTTTTGTCTGCTGGAGTGTCAGTTAACTCCACCAGTGTCGATCAACTCACGAGCTCCTGTGGACTCCAGAGACTGGAGGAGTGTTCATTCACCACAGGAGATTTTAATATAATAGAAAGACACTTGGTCATCAAGTTATATTTATGTGTGAAAACATAGCCCCAACTGGACTACAGCCAATCAGAAGTCTGCATCCCTATCTCCATGGTTTTGGGTGAATATGCATCCAGTGTGGAGATGCTCTTTGAGACACACCTCACAATTCTGCAAGATTTGTAATGTTTATTTTCAGTTTTGATCTGGTTCAGTACCAACTAGTGACACACGGCATCACTTTGTCACTCTCAATGACTCAATGAGTCCATAAAAACAAAAAAAATGTTGCATAGATGTGTGATGACAATTGACAATCCGCAATGAAATGAATGTGCACATGATGGTGGCTAATTGTTGCGCCCCCCCCCAGCAGTGGTCAGTAATCATCATGAAATGATGTCAAACAGAGCAGCTTTGTTTACAGTAGTGTAAGGTCATCTCTTTTTCTTCTCCGACGCAAACCCAGACTAGAACTGTGTGACCCACATAGGCTTTGTTTGAGTGAACCTCAGCCTGCGTCTCTTCAGTTCCGTGGTTCGAGCAGAGGTCAGCGGGGCATTGTTTCTGGTGTGTGCATAGTGATGGGTTGAGGAAAGGGGAGTGAGGGAGGGGCTGCAGCTGCCATCTCCCAAAGCCTGGCACCTCCACTCCACTGCTCCAGGCCGCCCCACAGACAATGGCTCTTTGTAGGTGCTCAAATGGGTCGACCTTTAAAGCCTACCTGTCCTGTAACACCTTTAATTAGTATGGCTGACCTCGAAGGCCATGGGTAATTACAACTGAGCTGAGCTGTGATGATAGCGCCTGTGGAGTGACCCAGGAAAAAACACTTTTTTCTTGTTTTTTTCATTAATGATCCTGCTAGGTTGGATTGATGCAGAAGAAAGAGCTTCCTCGCTTGAATTAGATGCTGAAGTTGTCTCAATTGCGATTTGTGCAACGCAGAGTTTTGCAAGAACAATTGTTGGGATCAACTTGGGACATAGTGTTCCCCTGTTATATGAAAAACACCCAAAGGAACCAGGAGCCAAGAACTGTAGGCTTACCATCTTTTCACTGTCTTTATTGTATTCTCTCTCTCTCTCTCTCTCTGTCTCTCTCTCTGTGTGTGTGTAACATTTTCCAGCATCTCTCTTTTGTCCGCTTGGTTTTTCCACTTCCTCCTCAAACACCAGCCTACACCTCTCAGGAGTGTCATCACTCCTCGTCTGTAACTTCACACTTAAAGATTAATCTACATCCATGTATAGTATCTCACAGCCTTTTCTGTTTCCTATCAAGCATCACAGAGCCTTTCTGTGTGGACTTTTCCCTGTGTTTGTGTGTGTGTGGGGGGGGATTTTTCCACATACACATTTTTTCCCCACAGTGCACAGACATGGAAATTAATTGAAGTTAACTGGTTAATTGAAGACTCTTAATTGACTGTATTTGAATGCATGTGAGTGGCTGTTGGTCTCTGTCTGTTTCTGCTGACTCAATCAGAAATGTAATTACTGTGTTTTTTTGGTGGACTTAATAATGAGGTTGGGAAGTGATTTACTATTGCAAGTATCTGTTCAATCAGACCCAAACTGTTCTTTGATAATGTTCCAAAGTTCCCATCCCCAGGCTTTGACTTGGAAGTAAAAAAAGAAGCCAGAAAACAGGGGACGAGAACAAAGAGAGAAACATGGCCAAATCTAGACCAATGCAGATGAGAAATTCATGCTCTGTCACTTCATAGAATTTGATATTTTAAAGTTCATGGATGGTACAAAAACTCATGCCAATAACTAGCCTCAGAGTTGTTTTGGTGTGTGACCTTAGAGGTCAACCAGAAACCACCTAATACTAACAAGCTGAAACAGAGGCATAACAGCAACTGGCAGAGGTAGACACACTTCATTCAACAAATTAATCCCCCACTAGTCCTAACATTCTGAGACAAGGACAACAGTCGCCTATTTAAATAGTCCAGCATGGAAATGAATTGAGTGTCAGCTGTAGATTGATGGGTGGCCTTTTCCTCACTGGGGATTTGAATGATGACAGAGATATTTTATCGCCGATGTTGTAATCTTTATGCCCGGGCTAATATGCTGCTTCGTAAATTTAAAATGTGCTCTGACAATGTCAAATGTTCATTATGTAGAGCTTTCTGCAAAAGGAAACACAGTATAAGAGACTTCCGTGGAGGCCTATGATGATGCAGTGAGGCTGTTGCTTCATGTGCCTGTCAGCTTTTTTGTGTCCTTTGTTGTTCCTGTGAGGCACGTCTATGAAATTTGACGTACAACTTTATGGGTCGAGTTGAACATTGCATCCCAGAGGCTGTAACGCTGCCTGAGGAAGAGCTAATGTTGATGAACACTGCGATAACAATATATATGCTTTCGATAAAATTATAAATAAAAAAATTGTAAAATCTTGGCCAAACAAAACTATCTTATGGAACAATCTGTTACAATTTGTAATAAATGTGTACAGGGTAGTAGGCATGTTGATCTTGCATTGATGCCACATTTTTGATTTAACTTGCAGCCCTTCTTTCTATACTCACTTATATTTGAATTGTTTTTAGTAGATTGTGTGGTTTATACTGTCTTATTTTTATTTGTTTTTATTAACTGCTCTGCACCTTCTTGTGGATCAAAAACGTCCATTTGAGGGAAGACACGTTTGAAGTCCTCTGCTTGATGATGACAGTGATTACAAGTTGCTGTGGCATGAACCTTGCTGTAAGTGTTAATCGAACCATGAGACGTTTGCCGTCCGCGTCCCTAATGTGTGTGTGTGTGTTGTTTACCACCATGAAAACATCTGAGTGCATATGAATGACACTGCACACCCCATGCATGTAAATGGAAAAAATAGTTGAGTTGTTCTGCGTGTTTGCCTGGAGGGCAGAAGTGGAATTTAGCTGCAGCCAGGTGTGACAATTGAAGAAATTGAGAACGATGAAACAGAGAGAGGAAGACGAGGGGAGAGAGAGAGAGAGGGAGGATGTGGAAAGAGGGCAAATATCCGACATGAGTTATACACCCACCTGCATTTCAAAAAAATAGGCAACACTCAGACGGTCACGCTTATATGCTAACAGTATGAATATGCCAATGGGAGTAAGATTGCGCTGTTGTAGCTCGTGTGATGATGTTAAATATACCATGTTGCGTGAAACAATAGAACTCTCGCCTCAGTCAGCTGACACACGTATAAAAGCTGTCACCACACAAACACGTCGATGTACAGAAATGATTTATGACTCCGCGAAGGGTGAAAAAAACGAACAAAAAACAAGTGTCTTCAGATATGCTTCAGCTTTCTACAGTGTGTGGAAGCGGGGGAGGCATGGTTGAACTCAGATTTTGCCCATCCTGTCGTTAAATGTTTCATGCAATGATGCGTTCACACTGGATGCGCCACAAATTTTTCATCTACATACATAGCCGTTGCACTGAGTACACCGGAATTTTGTATCACACGGGCTACATGATACGAAGTGTGTGAATGGTACGACGTCATGCGTCAGTTGCTACAGCGCTCCAGTTGAAAATATTCCATTTTGGCGAAGAATCTGCTCTGATGCGATGACCAATCAGCGTCGATTCTCTGGATGGCGTCAGAGTCGGTGGCCAAACTCAAAATGTAGGAGAAAATTGTCATTGCCATATTTAGGGTGGCAAATGGTCAGCGAAGAAATTGAATCTGATGATGCCACCAGCTCTAGCAAGGGGCCCCAGACTTCCCTTTCCCTGGCCACATCGTCCAGCTCTGACTGTGGGATCCCCAGGCTTTCCCAGGCTAGTGAGGAGATACATTCTCTCCACCTCGTTCTTGGTCTGCCTGAGGTCTGCTTCCAGTTGGACGTGCCAGGAACACCTCGCTAGGGAGACGCCCTGGTGGCATCCATAGAAGATGCCTAAATCACCTCAACTGGCTCCTTTTCAAGCAAAGGAGAAGTGGTTCTACTCCCGGATGGGTAAGCCTCCCACCCTGTCTCTAAGGGAGACCCCAACCACCCTTCTGAGAAAACCCAATGTGGCCACTTGCACCTGCAATATCGTTCTGTCAGTCACCCATTGTCATGGCCGTACAGTAGGTGAGGTATAGTGATGAAGATCAACCGGTAGAACGAGAGCTTTACCTTTTTGGCTCAGCTCCCTTTCCGTAACAACGGTGCGGTAGAGCAAATGCGATACCGCTCCCGCTGCCATTTTAGAACAAGAGGGAGTTAAAAGAGCTGCCATTATTTTGCTGCATCACTGACCTGTTATCACCTGCTATTGGCTAAAGTGCACATGCAAGTCTCAGCAGAGATCAGTAAAAACTGAGATGACTCACTCCGGTAAAAAAAGATTTGCCATAACAACACTTAAATTTGTCTGCAACTAATTATGTCCTTAATTTATATTAAGTAATCGTTGCACCCCTATGCAGAATGTGCAAATATGTTCTCGCCCTCTCCAGATGCTGGCCGTCTCCCTGGATTCTCCAGTGGCATTTTGGGTTTCAAGGCCTAATAATGTAGCTAATGATTGTCACTAGTGTTTGATTAAGTCCCTGCCCTGCAAGCCCGGGGGCTCAGGTGTAGTGGCTGTAATTAACACATGGTAATTAATTTAATGAGGAGCTGCAGGAGGATAAGGAAGCCCCGGAGGTTAAAACAGCACTCGTTACTGTAGATAAAATGAGCTACTTTACATCGCAGTGCTCAACTGAGAAGTCGGTGAAGATCCGGATGCTGTCAAATTCCCACTTTCCTCAAGCCTCAACATTGCTTGCAGTGTATCCAGTCTTCTGTGTCATCCCAGTGAAAAGCTGTTGCTGCTTTTTATTCATCATTAAACACCATTTTCCTAAGTTTGTTTCTGAAGAATCTGCAACCACAATTGAAATTAGTAGCGGTCTGTGTTGACATGCGAGACAAAGGGAGGAAAATAAACTGAACTTGTTGAAAAGTCATTTTTGTTTCATCCCAAATGACAGCATGTCTTAGATGCAATAAAACTGACTGAAAGCACTTTGTTAAATTAGGGTGACATCATGATACTTGTAGAGAATTTCACCTCATCTCAGTCACTCGAAGCGTGAAATTATCTTGGCCCCCCTGTTGGCAGATTTTGTAGAAAACAAGCAGCACTTTCTTAGACTCACTGCAGCTCCACATTACTTGTTGGCATGGATGTTATTTGCAGTGATGCTGCACCTTTGCCTTTTAGAGATTCTATGAGGAGCAGCTGGATTTCATTCCCTCAGGACTTGACTTATCTACAGGCTACAACGACACCCTCGACGCATCAGTGGCTTCTCTTCTTCAGAGTCTTCTTCCACTCATACACTAAAACATAACCTAAAACATCATTTTTGCCCTTGCATGAAACAAAAGGCAGCATGATGTCTGTTGGCCAGATAGGAGTGTGTCTAGAGGTGTGTTTCCCTCAACCTGTTTTTCATTTTTGATTTGCATATTAAAATTAAAGCTAAATTTAAAATTCAAAGACAGGAAAAACTGGTGTATTGATAAATGGTATTATGTGAATGGATGCAATGGAAAGTAAAACCAGTGAAGTGTGACTGTTATGAATCAACTAACTGAAAAATAGGAATGTCGGATACAGTCGGATACAATTTTTTACCATCTGTTGCGACACTTACTTAAATATGCATCTTCTTTTACGTGTTTGATAATTAGGTTAATTTTGCAAAACACTGTATGGAAACCCATCTTTTGACTATGTACAGACTGCAGGCATATCACATTTTCTACTGAATCAGATCTTGTCAGGCAGACCATCCACGCATAACAATATCAGACACACATCCAGACATAACCAACCTATCTGAGGTGCTTGGCAGCGTGCGCGTACTCACATTTGTGGCGAGGCTTTCAAACCAGGATGCAGGAAAAAATGGATGTGCGTCATCTCACTCTCCAACAATGGCGCTGTCAAGTCACAGTGCAGACCTTGTAGGTAGCACAAAGTCTGTGCGTAGTCACAGCCGGCTTTGCTGTACACTGACGGTGAGGGCTGCTGTATTTCAGTAACCCTCACATCATTGTGGTTGGGTGTCACAATAAGAGTCATGTAGAAGACGATTTGAAATCTGATTCAAGCAGCTGCTACATTCACTGTATGTAGAGCTTTTAATTTACTTTCAAACGTGATTTTTGGCTGGAAAACTTTGATTTTGTGTGTCTTGTTTTGTTCTCTGTCCAGACTTTTCAAAGCCAATCTGGGCAGGAAAATCTGAACAAAGTATGCGTATTATACACATAATAAAGATAACATTTTATTCATGAAGAAGCTTTTTGAAAATGTCTATACTCAATCCATAAAAGGCCATTATTGTCTGAGGTCTTGACTATGGCTCTCCTCACACATGTTCAGTCTACTGTATATCCATTTGTTCACTTTTTATCTCTGTGTCCACCTTTCCTATTCTCCTCTAAACCATCCTTCCACCCTTATCTCTTCCTTTTTTTCTTCCTTTCGTCCCTCAGTGACTCTGCCGTTCATTTAGCCTCTCCTCTTCCTCAGCAACCCTTGCTCTTCTTTCTCGTCTTCTTCCTCTTGTTTTCTGCTTTCTTTTCATGCCACTCTCCTTTCTCTGTGCTCTTTTATCAGGCACAAACCAACGCACGAACACGCGCACAGTCTGTTGTGCACAGATAAGAGGTGTGTGTGGCGTTTAGCCCCCGGGAGTGTTGTCTTAAGCAGGACAGTATGAAAGAGGATATATAGGGAAACAGTGGGTCCACACTTTTAGCACCGCTGATGGCCACCTCGGCTACCACTCGCAGTGTGATAGCAGAGGCCTGCGTCGTGTATCAACAAAGACTGAATCTCCTTTTGAGCAGATTACAGAAAGATCAAAACAGTGCACACCGCTACTGTAGGTAAACGTCATGCCCGTGAAACAGATGAAGCAGATTTGTACAGTGAAAGAAAAAAACACAATCCGTTTATGTCATTACATTGTGTGGTAACCAAAAAAAAAAAAAGTAAAAGTACTACTCGAATTTCTCATGTAGTAAAAGCACAGGACACATGCTGCCTTATACAGGACCAAATCTGTCACATAAGGTTAATAATAATATTGCATTTCATCACTAATGAGTCTCACAGTAGAAAATAAGTCATATGTAGCCATGTTTGACAGGTCACCGATGGAAAATCACAGGTGTAAATAATCTACTTGGCTGAGTTCCATTTAGCTTCCTCGGTTTCACTGTCACACGGTCCCGAGTTGCAGGAAGTGAAGAGAGCTGCCGTTAGTTTGATCAGTAACACCTGCTAAAACATATCAAAAAAAAAACACACGTGAACGAAATGACCTAATTATAAAGCAAATAATTATTTCAAATCGTTAATCAATTATTATTTCGAATCATTCCATGACTCTTGTGGTTCTCTGTGCAGTTGTAATAGATCCAGGGGTTGACCCTGAGTGCTAATATTAGTCCACTCCTCTGCATTTGATGTCCACTTGTTGGATTCCACTCTTTTACTGCCTGCATAGCTTTTGTTCACTCTTAGTCCAGACAATGTTTAACCACATCACAGCCTGACTGTTCCCTGCCATTTGGCATGAGGTGAACCTGCTGATACAGTTTAGGTTACCGTGTCTGGATAAAGCATCTCACACTAGTCTCCTCTACACAAAAACACACATGCTTTTATGGAAGATGGAAACTGGTTTTATTTTCCATCTGATTTCACTTACAGGAATCTCACTTTCTGAAAGCAGAGATTACTATTTGAGCTTTTTATGCAAAATCATTGCAAAGGTGCATCCTCTGATGTGCTGCTTCTGGAGGACAGTTATGTGTTTTCAGTGCTGCCAGTTTTTGGATGAGCATCAGCGAAGAGCTGAAATGTGAGAACGCAAATCTGGGGCATTGGACACTGCTGTGAATTTTATAAGGAAAACAAGAAGCACAAAGTCTTCTTGCTCTTTGGTGAATAAATACCCCTCACAGTCTAGTACTTTTACTTGCAGAGAACCAAACAGTATGTCAGAGTGTGAGAAGAAGAAAACGGGAACAGAATTGCTGAGTAGACCTGAGAGCCGGAGATCAGCCTGTCCAGTGAAAGCAGATATACTGTAAAGTCCTCAAACACATTGGTGCTCAGTCTAACCAGCAACACACACTTTGACGAATCTCCTTCAGTGTCACTGTCAGAGAAATGTCACCAGGTCTTTCTGCTGGTATAAAAGATCCCGAATCCCCCTGATCTTCGCTGCATCTGCAGACACGACCAGTGTTTCATGAATGAATAATGTCTGAACTGTTTACATTCCTGCACTAAACATCTACTCATAGAGGAATCTCCTTTTTCTGCATTCAATCTCGTTAAAAATAAAGAAAATGAGCTATTTGGTGAAAATTGAGGAAGCTTTTCATGCTCAAATACAAGGTAACTTGAATTTATTACATTTTGAAGGCAAGCTACAACTATTTTATGAATCCAAATCTTTTTTTTTTTTAAAAAAGGTGGATAAATTGCCTCGTGTTGTCACAAAGGTCTGTGAGGTCAAGGTACTATAGTGTGCACACACACACATCTGCAACAGACCGTTTGGTAGTCAAGTTACATTGTGGGAACTTTTAGTGAGGAAGAAGACTGTGTGGCAAAAAGTAATTCATTTCACTGATTTAAAAAAATAAGGAATCCTTTTGGCCATACTGGGAATAGACATGATAAGGCTGCACTTGGGGTTTGAGATGTTGCCAGGTGTCGTCTCAAGGTCATGGTCAGTAGACCAGCTCCAAAAAAATTCCCAGTGTGAGTCCTCTGTTGTCGTCTTCATACTTCCTCCTCTTTTCTCCAGTCCATCAGTGTGGAATAATACCATATTCCTCCTGTGTATCTCTGTCTCCACTCGGTCATGACCCTTAGCTGTGGCTCACTCAGCTTCAGATCAGATCGATTTGCATCTCTGCCTCTGAACCGGTTTTGTGTTTTTGTTGTCTTTTTATAAAGCAGCCTCCACAGCTGCACTAAAACAAGTTGAGATATGTTTAGCTATGATAACTGTCACATCATATTTACAACTTCATTCACGAGGCTGCTTCTCCCCTGGGGCCTCCTACAGCAGATCTTGCCAAACCCTACTTTGGTAAGTGCTGCTCTCGGCTGTGTTCCTGCCTCTCTGCTTGTGTTTCATTGTGCTGCGTCGGGGCAGACAGCCAGAAAACTGTTCCTCTCCATGCTATTTATTCTATGCTTACAATCTTGTAGAATAATAAGGCTGAACCTGGCATTGTGGGTAATTAAGTGCTCTCATTCTCTTTGCCACGTTGGCACATCTCTTGAACAGAACAAGGCTCCTGCTCATACAAAAGCACAATACTTGGGTGTTCATCAAAGGGTGTGCTGCCAGAATCATCCTTGAAGCTGAAAAACATCCAGTCTCCGGGGGGAGCTTTGGCAGGTGGCAGTGGTCGGAGCCTGCAGAGCCTGGAGGAGCTGCAGATCCTGGGTGCAGGGAGCTGCCAGCTCGCTCTCTTTGCCTCCATCAGCTTCCAAAACCTCGCTATAGGTCACTGTGTGACTGTTATTGATTCCAGTCTCGACTTATTATCAAACAGGTTTTGAAACATTGTGGAAATATTTGTATAGAGCATCAAGCAAAAATTACTTGGAATTTTTTCCTTGGAAATAGTTACTTAAATAACATAAATTGTATAGGTTTCTTTAAACTAAACTTAGCCATTATATGAAGACAACATACTGACTTTGGTTTGAAGTAACTTATTGATCCAGGTGTTTAAGTTAGTCAGCCATTCTTTTTTCAGTGATGGGAGAGGAGGGTTATGGTCCAAGGAAGGACATATTAAAAACTGGTGTGGAGCTGATGGAACTAGGTGGATACAGGGATTTCTTTAAAATAGCGAGATTTGTTTGTTTGAAATAATGCTAAAACTACACATATTGTATGTGTGTTTTTGTTTTATCTTCAGTATTTTATTGGATTGTGATTTATTAAGACAAATTTATTTATTTATTAAGACAAATCAGTGAACAAGAAAGATGATGGTATAGTATGTCTATGTGCAACATGCAAATGTTTATTTAATTTTCCTGAGTAAAGATGGAGGTTCTCATTTGATAATACAGAAAAATTTTAGTAACCTGCAGGCGAAACTCAATAATTTGATTAACTTATACAGGAAACATTAAAGTAATGACCATAGACACTTTAGGATTTAGGATTAACTTTAGTTTGTTCATTTCAATCCTGCACCCCTTTGTTTGTTGTATGCGACTATGGTAGGTGTGTTAAATTGGCAGAAAGAAGGCATGAGGTTGGAGAACATCCCAGTTTGGGAGCACAAAAAAAAGCCAAAGCTTATTTTACTAGCGACTCATTCATCTTCGTAAACAGACAGTGTTGACTAGGGCCAACTAGCTCATTCTCGCTCAGGGCTGCTTGGCTTTGATCGCCGTCTCTGCTCCCAGTTGTCTTTTCCCAGTGCAGTCTGCCCGCAACAAGAATATGTCTGATCCTATATCTGTCTTTGGCTCCATCTTTGGGACGTTTGCCTTTCATATCGAGACTCTAGGAGGGATCGTTTTGTACGACACAAAAGGGTGTTTCCTGGTGGTGTGATGAGGGTAGCATCTACGTAATGTACTTTTTTTAAAAATGTTATTTAAGCATTTAGATATTGATTCATTTCTGCAATAAGGGATCAAAGAGTTGATACTGCTGGATATCAGCAGCAAACAGTGGCAAACAAAGAACCTGAAATGACATTGAGGCACTGAGGGAAACGACGATCAGAGAGATTGTTTCCCTTTTCGCCGCCTCCTCCACTCCCACTCTGTGTGGTCATTCCAATTCCTCGGATTACTGTGGCGTTTCCAAACCATGCATACCAACAGGCGGCTCAACAGCAGTCGGCTCTGGGGGAGTCCTAAACATGAAGGCATGCTGGGTATGTGATGCTGTGCAGAGTGAAGGGGTGTGATACCAGGCAGCTGTCGTCCTTCCTACAGCTCCCACTTCACCTGGAGGTTTAGTCAGCCGAAATGCTCCCACACAGACGTTCATTTAGTGGAATATAACATCTACATACATGGTAGGGCTGTCACTTTTCCCATATAACAAGTTCAGATGGGGCATCTCTTAATGTAGCCATTATCCTGCTGAAAAAGCTGCTAACTCCTTGACTTCTATGTTAGTGCCCCCTACAGCTATTACTTTTTTAATTGATGCTTATTTATTTGGCACAGTATAGATATTTTATATGCACATCTGCTGTGACATGAAAAATATTGTTAATTTCACTACAGAAGAGAGTAATGACCTCTGTAATTAGGCAAAAGGAAAGATGTACGTGTATCAGTTATTGGCCCAAGCACTCCTGATATATCGGCATATCAGATATCAGCAACAAATCCAATATTGTGCATCCTTACAACAACATTGCATTGTGCTGTGATGAAGATGGTGATAGAGTGTAATCTGTGGGAAAAATGACATGTGTCTTTATGTTAGCGGCCATGCGCATAGTTGAGTCAGATAGAAGATGGCGGAGCATGATACAGGCGTGTGTGATCTCAGCATGCGGCCCAGACCAGACCGTGATCTCATACCATGTTCATCCCTCTTGGAGAATGGCGTTAATGAGGAATGTAAAGCATGTGAGCCTGAACAGCTGAGCACACACTTATGAGACTGTACTACACTGTCCACTCTCACTTCACTATTCTGAGCACAGAGGCATGCACGCACACACACACACTGTTTCTGAAGGATATATCAGTGTCCCTGCAGATAAAAACAGGGAGTGTAGTAGATACCGTGATGTGCTGAGATTATGGTGGCAGCTGATTGTAGATTATGCCTACAACTACATTGTCTAGATATACAACGTCCCTGTCACCACATATTAACATTATGACTGGTCCTTCTCCCATTATTACGGTTGTTATCGCTGTTCTGTCTACTATCCCTCTTTGTTAGACATGTGCATGATGCTTCATTTGTAGCGACTGCACTGAAGGTCTTATATTCAGTTTGAGCATTGAATCAATTCTTCTACTCTCACTCCATACTCCCTCTGTCCTCCATGTTGCCTTTGTTTAGCTGTTTTCTTTCCCTCCAGTTGACTGGTGTGCCTGAATTATAGTCTTCCTTTCCTTTCCTTTCCTTTCCTTTCCTTTCCTTTCCTTTCCTTTCCTTTCTCTTATCTCCGTGCATGACATCCTAATGCATGCACCCATACTGTGTGTGCATCCTGGTGAGATGTTCTCATGGCTCAGCCAACTGAACAGCAGAGGGTGCTGGACATGTCACATGTATGATGTGATGAAAGGAGCAGGGGCTGCTGTTGTGTAAATAAACAGAAATAATGATGGGATGTCAGTGGTGCATACATGCATTGATATGTGTGCATGGCTGTGACTCTTGTAGACAGGCAGCTCTTAATAAGCCAGAGGGAGCCTAATGAAAGGCAGTAACGCTGCTGAGCCAATAAACCTCGTCTATTAAATGAACATGGATTTGAACTGCTGGTGCTGGTAGACGCTGGTGAGGTGTTTCCCTCAGGCTCTAGCAGAGGTTGAGTACTGAAAGGTCAAGTTTACACGGTGCTGCCCAGTGCATTAGAAATTTGTTTTTCCTGATGTATGACTCTATGGCTGCAGGAACTAAAGATAATTGGTTGGTGTGTATTGGAGGTTTCGTGTTTTGGGCAATATGGAAATGTGTGTCCATACATTCAGACAGGTATCATGGTAGGATCACAAAACACACAGCCTATAAATGCATTTTCTTTTTTTAGTTTTTTTATGGTTGTGAGCATTCCTTTAACTACCGGTAAACCTTTACCACCTTGATTTAAAACTGTGGTAGGTAAGTTCACTAGAGGAATAGTTAGTAGTTAAATCTAATCCACAGGTTATACTTACATATTGGAATTAAGGCTTTCTCATGTACAGACAGACACACTTGATGACAGATGTACTCACGCATCTCTGCCAATGTTAACTCACATTATTGTGCTTGTTATGTGATTCTTTTATTTGTATTGCTTTGCAGCTGTTTGGTTTAAACAGTGCTGGAATTGGAATCTTTCCACAATGGCCCTGTATGCACAACTGTTTCATAGACCAAGCTTTGACCTGCCTTGTGATTGGTCAAAGAGCCAGAACAGAGTCAAAATGAGGAGCAGAAGTCTAGCTATCTCTTAATTTATTTAAATTTTGTTGAAGGGTCATTATGGAATTATTGATATATTCTTCCAAAAACAGGCTATGTTTGAGCCTAAATGTGTCCATCCAGCCATAGACAGACATGCACAAATGCACTTGCATGCATGCTGAGTCTCTTAAAACGAACAATGGCTATAACCCGCTGAGATGAGCTACTGCTTTCTTTTAAAACTTTCTTTAAAGAGACACTAACACACAGCTAAACAAGATAATAGTGAGGAAGTGAGCAGTTAAAAAGCTCAATAAAACTCATAAAGGCACATGTTATTTAATAGATAGACTCGTTGCCACACCCTCGCCCTGTGCTTTTATCCCTTTTCCCTTGGTCTTTATGTTTTAATTTAGTATCGTGTCACAGAGGCACACGCAAACGTCAGGGGCATAATTACAGGGTGTGACTGGGGAGCAAAGTCTTTACTCCGCTACGTTTATTTACAGCTCCGATGAAAACGACACTTGGCGGACCACTAATGGAGCTTTTTATTCACTCACTCTCCCTTAATACCCCTCCTCCCCATTGCCCTTACACTTCTCAGTCTGTTGTTGATGCAGTTAATTTGGGTTTGGATAATGAGTTATTGCTATCACCAGTGAGGGCTGCCTCACAAGTGTTGTGATCCCAGCGCACACAACCCTCCTGCTCCAGTTGAGGGGACAGGCTTGAGTGTTCCTCTGGGAAGGAAGCCGTTTCGTGTGCATAACACACTTGAGTGCAGGGAGCATTAGGACGTGTGTGTGCGTATGTGTGTGTGTGTGTGCGCGCCTCTCGATACAGAATGCAATCATTGACTGACCCTCTCGCAAGTCGAAGCTGCGTTTCCCTGTGGACACTTTAGGCAGCAGAATTTATCACTGTCATATAATCTCATACATAAACACATGCTGTACACACATGCTGCTAAAGCTTGTGAAATGCATTAACCTGTTTTGGGGGGGAGGCGGGATAGTAGGAAACTGAAAATGTCATTTCAGCAGTGTACATAAAGCTGTTATGAGCAATAAAATCCATATAAAGCAGCGTTAAGTCTCTGTATAGAAACACACTGTTCCCTGTAAAAACCAGTTTCCTTTGTTGTTATTCAGTTAGCTGCACGGCTGACATGCCACAGCACCCCGGGGTGTAAATAAAACTCTCGGTGCAACACTACCACTGACAGCCAGATGACATTAGGGATTTGGCTTTCTTAATAGTTTCCCATCACCTTTTATTTCCGCCCAGCTCCACCCTTGAGTCTGTCACTCTCTCAACCGCTAGAATACAGTGTAATGCAATCAGTCAGACATGAATAAAGGATAAATTGACCCACTCATGAGTCTGAACAAGACTCATCCATCTAAAGAAGTAGAAGAATGGTGTTGGAGCCACAGGTGGAATGTAACTGCTTTTTTTCAACAGTGCAGTTAAGAGTCAACTGTTTACACTGTTTACACGCACCTTTGCTATAAGAGGGTCCTGATTCAATACTCCTTATTAGTATCAGTCTGCTATTGGCACTGGATCGGATAATAAAGAAAAAATAAATAGTAGAATCTGTGACGATTCGCTAAGTCATCACCACCATCACCATTTTTGTTTTCTTTATTAGTGGAGTCGCCCCCTGGTGGCTGGCCAATATACTCTTCTTTGTTGGTTGGCTTCAACCAGCAAACTAGAAGACTAAGAATTCAAGCTCTCTAAAATAATTCATGGATGTAATATGGGAGACAGATACATAAAAGTGGTATCGAGTCATCCCTACTTAGCTGCTCTGTAATTGAATCTTACTGGTGCTTAGAGGATGGAGTAAATCTGCATGTTAATTTACAGAATCAATTTATGTATTGACAGAGATTTGCTGAATATCTGTCTTTTGGCTCAGGTTGTAAAATATCATCACTCGACTCCATTCCCACATGACGCTTTTGGGCTTCAGGTGTAGGCAGCCAAGGCTCCATCTTCCAGTTTCCATTCACGGTTTACAGTCCGATAAGCAGAGGACAGTTAATCTGTTAATCTGTCATCAGATGATAGCGATGGGCTTCATGACTGAGTGTAGTTCTCCGTTCTTGCTCACGTCTTTACTTTTCCTCCTTCTGTGTCTGCAAATGTTTCATTCACATGTACACACCTGTGGTTCTTTTCATACTAAAATCAGGGTCCATGATCGTCTGGCGTTCCTTGCTTCCCTACCTTATCCCACATTTGATTGCAATTCAATGTACTGTCCTTTCTAGAGCATGCACTGTACAAATTTTGGGCTGCACACATCCAAGTAGAAATTCTTCTTCAGTTCTGGATCTGAAGAAGCTTTGGAGATGAGAGGTGAACATCCTCAACTTAACTCAAGCAACTACGGAAAATGACTATGGCCTGAATGACTGAGAACTTTCACAGGCATGTTGTTGTATAGGGACACTGCTAATTCATGATAGAAAGAATAATGGCTGATCTCCTTGATGCGTAGCGCAAATCGCCTTATGTCACAGGTCAGAATGCTGTCTAGTCTAATGAGTTGTGGATGGCTGCTGCAAAAAATCTCCGAACAGAAACAGAAATAAGGCAGAAACAAGAAAGTTGAGGGAAAAATGGATGGAGCACTTTTCGTGGTGTATTATTATCACATTTTAGTCAGAATAAATTATATCAGCTTTCTTCTAACACTTCCCACTTCCCCGGCTGTGTTCCCTCTCCTCAGTCAGGCGTACATCCATGTTAAAGTCAAACCTCAAGGGAACACTGGGGCCACTGTTGGATATTTGCCACGGCATTAGCACATTAAAGCACGCCATCGCCGTCGCCATTCTCAGTGAAGACACCGCCGCCGATATTCCAACGTGCAAAAACACCATGTGATTTATGCATCTGTGCTGCAACACAGGAGGAAAGGGAAGCGATGGGGCGACAAGGACAAGATGCTCGTTAAGGCCTCGCAGGCGACGGCGGAGGAGTGATGGATGTTAGTCGTGTGCGCCTTAATCGGCACGCTCGGCTCTGCTGAGGCTGCAGCAAAAACAAAAACAACAACAAATTAATACAGATCACGGAGGTTATTTGTGTACGAGAGAGAATTATGACAGTAAGCCCGTTCGCTCGTTTGCATGTTTTAGAATAAAGAGTGTATTCTTGTTTTTGAGGACCCCTAAGCATGTCGACACATGGTTGGTTACACACACACACACACACAAACACACATGCAAGCAGATTTATGCAACAATTCCTTTTAGGACACTTCATTGACTTCTATTCATTTGGACAACCTAAACAAAGTGTTAACCCTTACCTAACCCTTAACCTAACCACAATTCAAAGCTTAGTCGTAAACTAGACCGCGACTCGTTATCATCTCTGAAGATTTCTATCGTAGCCAGTGTGTGTGCAGGTAGGCACGTTGGTCAGTGGCAGATGGATACATCAGCTAATCATCGCATGCAGTCCGGATGAGTGGATTGGTTGTGTTTATTACAGCATCATCAGGTTTATTCCTCTTTTCAGTGCGACACAGCAGTCTAGCCATTTAGAAATGCTTCTTTTATGGCGTTCCAACTGTTCTTTTAACCGTTTTTGACAAATGGCGTGCATGGATTATGAACAGGCCTTTTGTTATCACTTGTTTTCTCAGCTAAACCTGCACTGAGAGAGCCAGAGATTTTTGCTGCTTCTACTCTTTTAACTCGTCGAAATGTTGCATCTGCTACTGGCATTAATGTGGATGTTTTCTTTCTAAATTCTGTTTTAATGAGTGTTATTTGTAAGAATTGGCTGAGCTCTCCCAGTGATCAAGAAATTTATCATGATCCGTGCGAGTGCCAGACTTGAATGTTCAAACCCTGGCTTGTTCCTTCAGTCAGGAACATTCCCACGTTGTGTAAATGTCAGCAGGGCCAGTGTCCAGACCCTCTGTGTGCAGGTGGACTGGGTCGGTTTATTGTACACTGCTTCACTTCGCCCCATTTGCCGCTTTCAAACTTTGTCACCCGGGAGCGTTAAAAACAAAAGCTTTAACCAAAACACAGCCGCCAGGCGCAGACGCACAGGAGACGCCTTTGTGCTTTGTGTTAAATCTTTATTTTTGGACACGCATGGCTGGTTGGATGGAGTGATGGAAGAGAGTGGGTGTGAGAAGAAGGGAGGAGGGGTAGAGAGGGGGTGGTTGGGCACAATAACTTCGCAAACACATGGGGGAGACATAAATGTGCAGTCATAAATGTGAGTGCTTCCATGCTGATAATAAGCAACAGTGATGCAAACTGAAGAAAATGTCTCCTACCTTCATCCCATCAATCCTGTCATGGGCTGGACACTGCAACAGATTTGATTCTGATTCATAAAGTTTAGATTAAATTTTGGTTTCTACATCCATTTGTTAATGGTTTAGTTAAGGGAATTTCAGTTCTAATACCAAATTTGCTTTAGTACAACTTAATTTTCCGAAAAAGTAGTAGCGGAGCTCCATGTTCATCTTCCACGTTTTCAGATTCACAGTTCACTCACATGGACAGATCTCGCTTTTGCCTAATGGACAAGTAATATCCTTAAAGATCACTCTCATAATTTTATGAATAGATATTAGATCATTAAAATAATCTGCCACTGCCTTATTTCCTGTACTTCATTCGTCACACACCATAAAATTCACTGCCCAAACCCAGGTCAGTCCTCAAACCGCAAAAACAATGAGGGTGTTGTTAATTTGTGAAGGGGGGGTCCATTAACTTGAGCTAGTAATTAATTAGCATCAACACTATCACTTAATTAGCTCCACATGAAAGGAGAAGGGTGTGTGTTTGGGGCTGAAGGTGTATTGTGTGCGTATGATTAAAGGGATATGAAGATGGATGACGAGTGCACATGTAGCAAATCTGTGGACGTAATAAATGCCTCATGTTGAGAAGAAATATCAGTAAAAAAGTATATGTTTATTATTCTTCTCAATGCAAATCTCCCAAAATCCTTAAATCCCTCTGTGGATATCTACTCTCAAAGCGGCTCCTTTCTTTTGCTGCTGCTGTCATTCTGAACGTGTGAAATGAACTGTGCTGGTGTGTGTATATGTAATATATAAGCGTGCATACATTTCAGGGCTCCCCTCCCACTCTCCCGTGTTATCTCATTTCACCCAACATTTCACTGCGAGAGCTCCTTCGCTTTGTTAGCTGCAGGCCAAAGCACAGCCTTATCATACCCAGATACCGCGTCGCACTCCCCGAGGGTCATCTCACCCTCTCCATGATTTCCAGCTACTCGGCGTTACTGTCTGCTGTGTTCGTATTCAGACCTGCAACAGTGGAGCATCAAAGAAGCCCTCTTCACCTCAGCCTTAAATCCTCCTACTGCTCCTTTATGACTTTTTACTCATCCTGGTTGGCTTTCATTCACATCACCACACACCGTGTGCACTTTCTTTTCCAAGGTTGAATTAGTAGCGTAAAGGTTAGGCAAGCTGTTTTGTAGTTGCTGATGTAGTTGTTTAACCTTTCCACCCCCAGCTGCTCATTCTGCTCCATCGTCGCACGGAAGAAACGTTGCTACTTTACTCTAACCAGGGCAAATGTGTTTTTTAGAAGTGCAGTGAAATCCTTGAAGTCTCCCCCATTCACAAAACAGTGAAAATTTTACATAAATAATATGATTGAAAACATTTTTTACATTGAACATAAACACAGGCATTAAAATAACAATGTATCAATAATAACAATTTTGATAAATTAGACTTGGCAAGAGGAGGCAGAAGCAGCTCTTTTGGCGCCATATTGTTTCATTTCTACATATATCTCTTGCATTTCTTATCCAAGTAGCGTCAACGTTGGCACTGCACACACTGGTGCCCTTGGTAAGTCTTCTGCCCAGTTTGAAGCCTGTCAAATGAACTGATGGACAGTCAACCACAGTTGGTGTGACACCTCGTGTGTTTATGGATTCTACGGTTTCAATAATCCTATGCCGCAACGTGCGAAGCGTGAAAAACAATAATAAAAACATTTCTTAGTCCAGGTTCTTTATTAAAAGTATCAAGAAAATATTATATGCATGTCTGTGGACATGTAAGTAAGAAAGTTAAGTAAAAACACGTGTTCAGACGTCACCTTATCAGCAGACGGAGTTTGCTTGGTTGTCATAGAGATCAAGAATTTTGCAAACGAACTGGAAAAAAAGCTACTAAGTCAGTGTTTAGTGAAGCATATTTTTAATTTTTTCCCCCAGTGATGTCTGTTTAGGGCTATTTATTTGCTAAATGGATTTATTTTTTACTGGATAAACATCTAAAAAGTATTAGTCTTATCTGGGGGATAAGGAAACCTCAACATGAATCTTTTTTTTTTTTTTAATTTTACGGCTTATATAAGTCTTGTTGTTTTTACAGCATAATGAATAATACTACAATATTGCGAAGACTAGCAGAAACAAACTGAGTGGATTTATTCAGAGTTTTGTGGTTTCATCTGCTTCGTAAGACGCGCTATGACGTCTTAATAAGACACTGCTTCATTTAGAATCGTGTTAACAGTCTTTGTGCCTTTGAGCAAGACTTTCTTTCATCTCCAAAGGTACTATTTTCAGTGTAAGTGTAAATTATTACTCTGTTAAAAACTCCTAATATAACTGTACTTGGTATCAAAACTAATAAGGTATGGTTTTTTTTAAATACAGTCAAGGTGATGCAACAACTACGGAAAACAAATGACAACAAATTCCTGAACTGTGCAGGAAGATGGTTTCTCCCTACATTGGCTCCAGCCTGTTACTTAATAATGCCAATATGAGCAGTGACAGGTTGTATGATGCAGTGGCCTATGAAGGCTGTGTGAAGAGCAGCTGTGTTGTGCAGGTGTAAGCAGTGGCTCCACTCTGCCCCTTCACTCGGCTCTAATCCTCTCTGCTCGGGCTAATGCAATCATATGATTTAGAGGGCAGCAGTGTGCGTGCTTTACTGCCTTTTTATGGTTGCGAGGACACATTTTAGTTCGAAACCATGGTTGTGAGGGCTTTTAAGGCTTGGTTTTAGGTTTAGAATTTGGTTTAGATATTAGGTTTGGGAACAGGGGACATCATCAAAACCTAATAAAATGGGGTGTTCAGAAAAGCAAGATGAAGGGAGGAGATAATCTACGGAAGGTGATAATCTACGGAACAGGTTTCAGGACATTGATATTCATATTAGGATTATAAAAAATCTTAATTTTTATGTGCACATAGTATACAGCAGTTTTTATCAATCACTAATTATTGAGCCTCAGTTGAAAAATGAGATCATCATGAGTGTAAATTTGTGCATAATATACATTCTTTAGACAGTTTTATTGCCATTTCTCTTACATATATAACATCTTATTTCGAAGTAAGTGAGTGGGAAAAAAACTGCAAATCAATAAGAAACAAACTTTTATTAAAAATGCATCATATGAACGTATCTTTTTTTGGGCAGCTGTGGCTCAGGAGGTAAAACAGGTCATCATTTCACCAAAAGGTCCGCAGTCTGATCCTTCTTCTCCTCTACAGTAGTTCGTGCGTTGAAGTGTGGTTGGTCGAAACATGGCAGCCAGTCGTGACGTCACCCATATGTCTCTGAACTGCCATTATGAAGCCTCAATAATTTGCAATCAGCTGGTGCTATCTTAACGTTTTACAAGTTGTCACCTGCAACTATAGTCTCCTGACACCAGCTGTCAGTCTCACTGGCAGCTCGCAGATATGAGTCTCACTCATATCTGCTATACATCATCTATACTCCTCTAAATGGAAACATCCTTTATAAAATTGACAAAATTCTGTAGAAGAATACCTGAAAGTACTGATTGAGACCATTTACTCCTCAGTAAAATGGCTAATGACATTGACTGAATCAAGTTCCCATAGACTTCCATAGTCGATATATTCTAATATCCTAGTGGCTTCAGGGCGAAATCGGAAGACTGCATTCATTTTTAAACACAGTCTGTGATTGCCTCTGGCTGCTGCGTTGGCAGCCTGTAAATGGGTGTGAACAATGTGTGAAAAAGAAAACGTATGAATTGTGAGTGAAGTGCTACAATGTATATCAAAAGTGCTATAAAAACTCAAACGATAACAATGCAGAGCGCTCTTTTGACGTGATATGAGGCTTGGGCTCTACTTAATACATTCACTTCTGACATGGGGAATTACACACCTAGTTAAATGCGTCCAGTAGCACAATAATGATATCACCGTGGTCAATTATAATCTATTGAATAGTGTGCGTACACAACCAACAGGGGCTCATTTACATTATTAAAAAAAAATAGATAGGGTTTACGAGGTGAGTTCAATTCATCACAGGCATTCACTGGATTATTCATGAGTCTACAGGGAGCTATTTCAGCTACTATATTGCATGGGGCCACAGCAATAGTGTTTTTCATATTTTATAAATATATTTTTCAGTTTTTTTTTTCATATTTAATTCATATTTTAATTCCATGCTTAATATGAGAATTTAATGGAAAGCAAAAAGGGTTCCAAAGCTATCACTTTAATGTTAGTGAGACCCAATATTTGGTGGTTAATTCAGACTCATAATTTCTCTTCAACCATCACCCTTTTCTCTGTCATCCACCCCTCCACCACTGAATAGGCAGCAAAGGATGCTCCAGCCCCTCTTATCAATTATGTATACAACCCTCATGCAAGTCCTATCTGGACTGGAAGCCATTAATAATGGAACAGTGCTGTAATTACATGGCGTCACATATTTTCAATTCACTTTTCTTCTTCGTCTTTCCTCCTCATCCCCCCTTTTTTCCTGCTCACTTCTGTTTGCATCTGCTTCTTAATTCAGTCTTTTGTCACCAGAGCCACCTTTTTATCTGACGTCACTGTGGGAAAGAACATCCTGTTGCTGAAATGTGTGGCACATTCTAAGTTCTTCTTTGTTGGTGTCCACAGGGAAGCTGTTACTGTGCTCAAATGAGTACAGTCACTAAAGCAATGATTACTCTTGTTTTATCTTCAGAATCTAGTGAAAAGAATAGACTTGTGCTCATTTAGCTTATTCTCTGACAGTGTGGATAAAGTAACTTCAGCCCGGAGCTGTTTCCAATTGTGCTTTCCACCATTTTCGTAGTTTTGCATCTCAAAATCGACAGCATGACTGATGATGTGGTAAACATTTCCATTTACGATGACTGCTTCTAATAAATGGCTGGTTTTAACACAATGTTCTGATTAAGAGACAAAGAAGTGTCTCTCTAGCACAAAATAAAACAAAATCCAAAAAACTAAAGAGACACAGCAGCTACACCAGTTTGAAATGAACATCATCTGTGGGCCAACAGAAAGTACAGACAATGTGACCAATAAAAATACTTGAATCCATGTAACAATGCACATTACATTCCATGGGTGCATTATAGCCATTTGATATATTATTAGACAAAATGTATTTAGTTTTGTTTTCATATATAACATAACAACATTTTCACATTTAGGTCCGAGACCATTTAGTGTTATATAGACAAAAATGATGATGGATAGTTTAGGTTCATTTAAAGTTTGTTTGCAGGAGATATTGATACAGTATCAACACTGACCTCACTGACGAGGTCAGTGACTTCCGGCAGGAAAACTGATTTTAGCTGCATAAAAAAAGGCTCACTGGATAAAATGTAAACCTGCTTAATCCTATAATTTCCTAAGAATATGTTTTTTCATCATTAAGAAGCCTTTTTCAATTGGAAATTAGGGTTGACCAATCACTCACTCCCTGCACCAAAGTCCATAAAGAAAATCTGCAATTTTATAACATAGCACGCAGGAGTTGTTGATCCATTGCTGCCTCTGAATGAAAGTTTAAATATATTATCTTGTGACTTGGGTGCTTTAAAGCGTTCTGTTGGATTTATCTAAATGATACAAACCTACCAAATGTGGCAGCAGTAGACAACCAGCTTGAATCTCTGTGATATAAAAATTATTCTTTTCTCAATGGATGTTGGTGCAGGAGAGTGAAGCGTCTCCAAGTTTTTGTCCGTATAAAGGCCATCTAATAGTGAGAGAAAAAGAAGATATTTTATATTCATATCATAGACTTACATCCGTGTAGATTTTACTCAGTAGGCCTTTTGTTAAGTGGCTAAAACCAGTTTTTTCCTTTGTTCCCTTACAGCAGCCATGTAATCGGGGAGTGTCTGGCTCCTCAGTGGATCCACAAAAACAACGACGAACACAGCTGCACACTCTGTGAAATCACTGTTGATAATATGTCAATATCTCATGTAAACGCAATTAAACTAGCCCTAAATTATCTCGGTATCCCTTCATTCTATTCTTATACAAAGATGTGCAAACATGACGATTTCCAATGGCGCTGCTCAGTTTCATCTGTTTGGTTTTAGAAGACATGCAAATAAATGAATAAAAGGAACGCTGAGGGCAGAGAGAGAAGGCGCCATTCTTTTCTATTTATAGCTGTAACGTGGAGCAGAAATTTGCCTTTAAACAGGAAAATACAGCATTTTCACTGTATGTAGATGCTCAGACGCCATTCGTTTAGTGCGAAATGTCTCTCTTTGCCTCAGATGCTGAAACTTCCTGCCCTACCAGAGTCAGACTGGGCTCTGTCATTTAACAAACAAGCCTTTCTGGTGCACTGGGAATTTTCCCTGGCCAGTCTGAACATCAAGTGGAAAATTACTGTAATTACCAAAGTAGCTTCGTGTGTCCCTTCCTGTAATGTTGTCAAGTGCAGTCTCCTCAGCCAGATGATGCTCATACGAATGAGGCCTGTTGTAGCAGCATGCAGCAGCATGTCGTCCTGGCGGCTCCTTTCATTCATAAACACGGGTTAACGGTTTTTATGGGGGGGAAGCAGCAGCAGAGGGGGAAGAGGAGAAGGCCTCGTCAGAGTGGATTTCACTTGGGTTTAAAACAGGAAGTTGGCGTGTTCTTCGGCTTCTTATCTGAAGCAGAGCAGATTCTTGAAAAGTTTAGATTGTTCCCGGATTGCCTTTAACTAATCAGTTCACTTTTGCACGCCACTCCGTCTCTGTCGTCTTTGACCTGTAATATCCCACCATTCCTTTCTGCTGCTGCCGCCTCTTTGTTTAATCTCTTTTGTCTGTGCTTGTGCTGCTGCCTTGATGATTATAGGCGTCCACAGTGCAGCACCACAGGCACTTACACAGTAAAGCAGGGAGTGGCAGTATCCACCATTAATTCTTGACAATGATGTCAAGAATTAAGCATATTTTAGCATTCAAACTAGGAATGATCATTTTTCAAATCAAAATTTCTATATGATTGAAATTTTCACGTCATGATCTTGTCTTTCCATTAGAATATTAAACAATGAATACACAACCGATGCTTGAACTTTATCAGTTTAATATTCTACAAATTACACTCTGAATCCAACTGCAACAGTAATATCTGTCCAAAACAAAAAATTGTGATTAGATATTAATGAAAGGGTTTCCAGGTCTGTGAAGCAAACTTCCTGATGAAATTTCTGCATCTAGCCTTTAATATCCAAGAGATACGCATGGCTTTTAGACATAAAACACCATCTGCACAACATACTTTGTTGCAGTAGTTTCATGCTTTTCATTGTTGTGGACTGACTTACCTGAGGGACATAGTAGTTTTTCGGTGCATATTTATTTTATTTTTATTTTAGCATTTTTCTTTTTTTATTTTAGCATTTTTCTTTTTTTATTTTAGCATTTTTCTTTTCCCAACCTTAATCAATCATCACATAACCTTCTGAATTGCAGTAACATGACATGCAACATCACACCACTTGTAAAAGATAGGTTTTTGTAAGTCTGGGTCTTCGAAGTCCACATTGTGGATGAAGAACTTACAAAATTTCAGCCAAGATAGTGAATAACCTCTGTTTTTCCTTTTGTATGTGGAAGAGTTGATGATGATTAGATTTGATTAGACTTTATCGATCTCACACTGGGGAAATAATGGGGAGAGATTTCTCTATAAGATATCAACACTTTTACCTTAATATAGGATCTGGATACTCTCCCAACTGAAAGTCAAAAAATAGCACCTACAAACTGAACAGTCACGTCAAGAACTGACAAGAAACTCCCATATTCTACATAGTAAAGTTAGTCAGTGGAATCTAGTGGCTTTGAAAAAGGCACTATAGTGCATGTACACCGATGCAGACAGCTGCCCAATTAATTATATACTGATCCAGAATAATGATGCATTTATAATAATGTAAAACACGGAATGAAAAAGCTTTTTCACCCTGCTTTGTGTGTATGTGTGTGACCCAGCAACCCTGTCTCATATCCAAGCAAAGTGTTTTCATGTAATTAAGCTATAATTATACCACAAATAACCATAAACACCGCATCCATACCCAAGGCGAGCCTCGTCAACGTCTGCAGAGAGTAGTTATTAATTGATTGGTAGGCTGTCAGCTGTGCTTCCTGCCCAAGCTGCTCCGGGAAGGCTGTGATTGGCTGGCACGGTGACAGGGGGCGACAGAGGGTTGACGGGTGCTGTAGGAGGAGACGGAGGGCAGGCTTTCGCACTGAGGGCTGTGGGCAAGGCCTCCAAAAATAGCCTGAGGATTTGACAGGACAATGACAGGGCTGTCTATGTGCATGTGTGTGTGTGCGCGTGTGTGTGCGTGCGCATGTGTGTGTTCACATACTGTGAAATTTTAATAACAGCAGCACAGCCAGCTAACCCAGCCCTATCATTTGAAATCTCTATAGTCACAAGGACTCACAAAATAATAAACAAGTTTTGTGTGTGTGTGTGCTCTGTAGGATATTTTCTAGCATAAATACTGACCTTGTCAGGACCAGTAGTCCTCATGGAGACCAAAACTTGGTCCTAATGAGGCAGAATCTCATTTCTGAGGAACTGGTTAGGTTTAGGACTAAGATATGAATTGTGGTTTGGTGACGATTCAGGTAAGGCATTAACTGCGTGGTTCAGGTGAAGAATAATAAGGCTTTGTTTAAGATCTTTGTGTGTATGCAAGACGGAGACAGAGAGATTGAGAGATACAGACGAAACAAAGACAGTGCAAGAATAAGAATAATCGCAAGACATGAGTCGATCCTCGGGGGGAAGAGGAAGGAAGATGCTTGTCCACTCCCTTTGTTCAAACTCTTTTTGAAATTACACACACAGGTTTGCACAGCGATTCTTCTAAGGACGTTGCTTTGACTTCCATTCATTTAGACCAGCCTTATTCCTAACCTTTACTGAAACCAGTTAATATATAACCCTGCCTTATTAGGACCAGGTTTTAATCCCCAAAATAAAGATTAAAGGTTCCTAAAGAGGTGACAAATACAAGACTCATACACATTTACTCTCCATCTGTGCTGTTCTCTCTACAAACGCCTGAATCTTGGCAGGGAGGAGCCGGTCGATGTTGAAAACTGTTCTGTGTGGGTGTGAACTGCCGCGGAGAGAATCGACAAATCAGTGATTGATTTCCTCACCTTCCCGGGGAGAGAGAGACGCAGACAGAGGCAGGTAAACGAGGGAGAGATGAGAAAAGAGGAGATGGAGGCTGGGGTGGGGGCAGCACACACACATCAGGAGGGATGAGAGAGGTGAGGAGCATGTCTGCAATAAACTGACTCCATCTTAACCTCAGGTGTTTAAGTGTGGACCTTACCTTCCTGAAGAGTAGATGTCTTGTTTTTGATTCCAGCCCCTTTTTAAAAAAGATCTGTCAGGGGAAAAAAAAAAGGTGTTAAATTTGAAGGTTACCATCCAATAAGGTAATTCTGCAGCACCATACTATATTACAGTAATTCCATCACCATGTAGTAACCTGGTACACCATGTAGTACCTTGTCAACAAATGCGTTGAATGAAGATGAGGAGGTTCCTTTGAGCTGCACGCCCCCAAATCTGAAGTTTGTCCCACAGTGTTCCATGTAACGACTGAAGTTCAGGCTGCTTTGAAACCACCTTGTTTGCTGTGGCCTTTTAATTGATTAATTGCTCAGATATTTTGTTTTGCATCGCACGCTGCACTGACTCGTTATTGTGTGCAATCTATTTCCACCCTTAAGCACTGACACCCCTCTTTGAGTCACGGATGGCTGAGAGGGAAAAAGCTCCTATTGACCACAAATCATGGCCAAAGGTGTTCCAATTAATCACCCCATTGTCGTCCTGCTTTGTGCAACTTCGGCGTTTTGTTGCGTCGGCTGATATTTAGAATAGCTTGGCAAAGAAATAGCACAGGACAAACCAAATGTGCCTGTGGGTCTAAAGAGCCGCACCCTGTTTACAATCGGTTACCACAAGCATTTTGTATTTGGAAGGGTGAAGTGGAGGATGAGTCCCATGGGAAAGCAAACAAAGGCTTTGTAGTCTGTCGCTCTCTCTCGCCTGGTTTAAATCATTCATGCCAGGACGGTAGATCGAGTTAGATCCTGACAGACTGACGTCGCACCGACGTTGCTCTGAGCTAACACCAAAACCCACCCATCTCCTCTTAATTCAATGCGACTGTCGACTTCAGTCAAGTGTGAGATGAAATAGCTGAGCTTGACACTGGTGACCATGGAGACAGACAGGCAGATGATCCCGGATTGTGTCTGTCTGTCTTCGATCTAATGTTTTGGAAATAAAATGTGTGATTTAAACAGTTTTGCTACTTTAACAGCATTTGTTTTTTTAATCCACCAGTGATCATAAAATTAACACAAGGAGGTAGGAACATAGAGAAAAGAGCGAGACGTTTATGAAGCAGAACAACACAGTTAAAGACCAGGTCAAGAACAACTGTCTTAGTGTCTTCCTGGTTTTAACTTTTAACATTAAAACTAAAATCATGGTCTTTCTCTGTCCCCAAAAATGAGCTTTTTGGGCCAAAACCTCATCAGTAGACATGTAAAAGGGTAATATTGGTTCAGAAACGTGAGCTCACACACTTGTGGTTCGCGGAAACTTTCAATAACATGTGATCCTGGATCCTGGAATCACAGTAAAGACACTACGCTGCAGAATCAATGTCTTTCTGAGATGAGTGCGAATGTTTGGAGCTCCTTCAGATGTGGCGTCTCAGTGGGGAAAACTAAACCCACCCGGCTGGAAAATAATGAAACCGATTCCCTGATAATTCTACGAAAGGCAGAAAAAGGCAATACAGCCTATGGCAAAAAATAAAAGAAAGTGCATCAAAGTTTAGACTCAACCTCAGCCTCAGAGCAGCTCTGCCTCCATTAAATATTTGTTTACTAAAGCTCTCATCTGCTCTCGCTACATGTTCGGCTTTACTGCGTTTGATTTGACCATGTTTTGAATATTTGTGATATTTTGTTGCTCCTCTTTGAGTCCCTGCTGCCTTGGCGACGCGCTTGGTTTAAGGAACTCACTTTGTTTGTCGCCCTGTGTATTTCACTGCCACAGGATTGAAGGTTACAGAATATTGTTGAGCTACAAAAGGCTCTATGGGTGTGGATACCTTTTTTTTTGTGTGTGTGTCCTTCCATGGTTGGTGTGATGTGTTTGTTAGCCAGGATAACCTTCAATTGCTGCCCAGCCAGTCGGAACAGGCCCGACGTGCCAACTTGCCTTTTTCTTTCCTTTTTTTTTTTTTGTTTCACTTGTTTTTCTTCCCCCAGTGTTTGTATGCGTGTGCGTGTGTGTGTGCCAAAGATGTGACGGCAGCTTTTGTGTGGCAAGTTTTCATCTTAACACACACTGGTACAGACAAACACACACAGACTTAAGACGAGGAGGACAACAGAAAACTCTCCTGCCACAATTACAGTCTGCGTACGGCTGCGCTCAAGGTCAGGAAACAGGCCTGCAGAGGAGGTAAATAAGTGATTATTGTAGCGGGAGCAGGAGATGAGTGTGTGGGTTTCTTTGTTGTTATGCTAATGCAAGAAGGAAGTGGAGTGAGCTATTCTAAGGTTTTGTCTGGCCCTTTCAAGAGCAGCCTGGCTAACGATGACCTTTTTAGACATGCATGGGTGCATATGAGACACTCACCCACACACCAGCGTACGCACACACTCCACATGCAAATAAATAAACACACGTGCACTCATGTGGAGGAAAGATGCAAACACACGTTTGCAAAAGCTATTCTATTTAGGACATTACATTGACTGATATACTGACTTATCCCTAACCGTCACCAAAACATATCCCTAAACTTAAAGAGTAATTAAACCCCTAACAGTTTCTTTACACAGTTTAGTGTAAAGAATGGAAATTAGACATAAAAATCAGTGTTTCTACTGCCTCTCTCTGGTCAAACACCAGCTACTGCATTCAGATTTTGCCATTGGCTTTCATTTTTTCTAATTATTGCAAGGCTGATCCCGGACTTTATTTATTTATTTATTTATTTTAAATATTGGAGCTGTTAATCGGTGTATTTTCTCTCATCACCAAGTAGCATGGATGAAGCATGGATCACCTTAGGCCATCCACACGGAAATGGAACAGAATGTAACGGATCTTATTCTTTGTCCTTTTGAAAAAAAAACAAAGTATCCAGTAAATAGTTCCAGGAAAATGTCCAGGAAATGAAAACACTGTAGTACATATGCCAGACCCTTTAGTGGCGCTGTAATGCTACACCAGAAATGGAGGAGATGATGTGACTGTATACACATTACAGTGTATACATACAATCGCAGAAACAGAGACAGGATGAACCAAGCCAGGGGAAAGGAAGGGAAATAAAAGAAAGAAAATAAAAGTTGTTATAAAGCAAACTGAAAAACTTGGTGACTTTATGTAGTGACTTTGCAGACCCAAAGGAAATTGCCAGTTCTGCCACACAAGTGAGCTTCATTTTGTTGTATTTAGTGTGGGCGGAGAGTCAGTCTGACTGTACATAATGCCAATTCAATTAAAAAAGAAAACCCTCTGCGAATTCTTCTAAATTTGTTTTCCGTGTGGACAGCACCTTAGGCAACTGCAATACACTGGCAGGTTTCACGACCAGACCACGCCCCCTCTATTGCTCCACACTCTCCCCCCCTCAGGTCTCAGTCTATTTATTGACATTTTTGAAAATCAGGCATTGGGGTGGAATTACCCGCATAAGCTGAGCCTTTAGTTTTGTTTTAACCAATTCCTTAGAAATAAGGTTCTGCCTCATTCGGACCAGGTTTTGGTCTCCATGAGGACTACTGGCCCTGACAAGGTCAGTGTTTATCCCAGCAGATGTTCTAAAGAGATAACAAATTCAAGCACATAGACACGCACACTGTCCATGCACTTATCGGTCCATAATCGCTCTACATGACATCATCACACAGGAAGCAGTTTCTGTAGTTTCCTCAGAGACATTAAAGTTTTTCAAAGTAGCATAAACAATGAAGGATAAAAGATGTAACGAGATAACAAAGAAGTAAAAAGATGCAGCTAATAAGAATTAAAATGAACTTTAAAAAAATGCAGATATGTAAAATGAAATGGATAAGATAAAAATGGTCATGGCCATGGTTAAGTTAAATTCATGGACTCCCTCGCAAATCACTCCATAAACTTCAAATGGTCCAGAGTCCATCACCAAACGCCCGTCATTTCCCCACATCACTCCAATTCTACAGCAGCTGCACTGTCTCCTAGTTATATTCAGAATAATGTGAATGTGTACCTCCGGTACACGTTCATATTTGCCTCATCTCCTCCACACTGCCACCTCCTCCTCCTGCTCCCTCCGGACATCCTCCTCCATCCACCTCACTGTGTCCTCCGCCCGCCTCAGTGCCACAGGGAGCAGAGCTTTCAGCTGCTCCGCTCCCCGTCTCTGGAATTCACTCCCACCAGAAATCCCAAACATAGACCCTCTCCTTCTGTTTAAATCTAAACTAAACACTGGAATCAGCATTCTCTCTGTAATTACATTGTCGTTGGGGTTTCTGAAAGGTGAATATAAATAAAATCTATTATTCTTATTCTTATTCTTATTCTTATTCTTATTCTTATTCTTATTCTTCTTCTTATTATTATTATTATTAAAAGAACTCATGAAAAAGAATAATTTGCATTATATTATTTGCTCAAAAAGATCTCTTTATCTGGAAACTCTTCAGCCCTATTTGAGTTTAGTCTTGTTCAGTCTTTTTCTTTCACAGAGATCTGGCTCCTAAATAAATTGCCTACAGTACTTTCACCGTCTCTGCCGCTTTGGCAAACTTTTGTCGAAATCACGTACAACACTTCACATCCATCTGTGTTAGTTACCGGCACGGAGCAGATGCTGAAGCCCTGCAGTCGTACACATTAACAGCACATCATAGCTTCACAGCTGAATTCCACATTTACATCCAACAACCCACGCAATCGTATTAGCGAATTAGATCTGTGGATTAAATTAGTCCAATTTGGCTTTAATGGGCCCATTTAGACTCACATTCAGTACTGCAGGCACCTGTAATTTGAGTGTGAGCCATTTGATGCAAATTATACACTTCAGACCAGCTTGTCTTATTTAACCCACATTGTGTAGGTGCAGCCCTGCATGCACACACTCACACACTCACACATGTGACTGTAGAAACAATAGGTGGGTTTCCATCAGCTTGTTTTTATACACCTTTTCAATTTTTTGCTTGAAGCCACCTGAGTGAAACTGGGAAATTGGAGAAAATCTTGACATATCGGTTTTTACTCTTGAGGTAAGAGAAAATGTTGATGTATCAATAAAAGGTAGATGCGAGTGATTGCACTTGAAAGAGATTTCATTAAGGAAGGCTTTTAGAAATCACATGATTGAAATGTCCTTCTCACTTAAATAGTGGACATCGTGGCTACAGCAGCCAAGACAAGAACCTAATATTCTGCATTTGAGGAAAACACAGATAAATGCACATTTCCCTTTACTGAATCTTTGAATCTTTATTTAAACTTTTAGATTTACATGTGTTTGTGTTTATTCTGTGTTTCTGCATGATGCGCGCCTGTTTGTTTTTATGTCTAATTGCGCGGGCGCCTTCAGACTATTTGATTAATGTTGGCATTCAGTCTCGTGTGTGTTTTTGGGTGAGCTCACACAAAGGCACACAAGTCAATATGAGCGTCTAATAAGTGCGTGCCTGGCCTCTGGAAGTGTCAGATTAGCAGATTAGAGGGGTGGAAAGGGCCTCCACTGGGGGATACACACACACAGGCAGAAGTGGAGGTGGGTGGGTGGTTGGGAAGAGACTGGGATGGTCCCATTAGTGTGCCGTTCTCTCCCAGCACACCCCTCCTCCTCCCCACTCCTCTTTAAACCCTCCCTGTAAAACCAGCCTCCAGATTGCCAGGGGCATTCTTCCACGTTCTTTATTTTCCCTCCTTTCAAGATGTGTTCACCTCCGCCCCACCCCCCCCCTTCATTACACCATCATATTTGCGCTCCACCTCCTCTTCACTGCCTGCTGTGTGTTGCAGCCCCGTCACCTTCTCTCTCTTTTCTCAGCCTCCAACCCTCCTACTTGCTCTTCCTCCCAGGTGAAAAAAAATCACAAGAAAGCACAAGAAAAAAAAAAAAGACAAGGGGAGAAAGAATAATCAGCTGAGGTTATGAGGCGATGCCAGAGCTCTCGGACTGGCAGCCCATAATAATCCAAAGCAGCCATCTCTCACTCACTACTACCTCTGGCCAATGATTAGTAATTGCAAGCAGCCCTCAGCTAATCTGAATCAACCAGTTGCTCTCAGATGCAGGAAGCTTGGAATCAGTCTTGCATTCTCCCACATAACACTGTGGCACAGCGAGGAGGCACACGCAGAAGAAGAAGAAGAAGAAGGATGAGCGACGGAGAGACCACAGCGCAGCACTGCAGACAGAAACTCGGCTTATGTGGAAATGTCACGCTGAACTGAAACTCAGCTCGGCTTTTAGCCCCCAAAACCACAGCAAATCTGGAGATCTCAGCGTCGAGTGATTGTGCTTTAAACTCCACGCTGGAGAGAATTTGGTCTCATAAGCGATGTTGGCAGCATGGAGATGGCTGTGTTTGCAGATAAGTGTCTGTAAAGAACATGAGTGAGGCATGGTAAATAAAATATTGCTGCAGTGCTGCCTCACAAAGGCACAGAGCAGCGGATGAGAAGTGCAGGAAAAAGGTTCGTAGTTTTGAGTGTGGGGCCAGTAAACTCTGGAAAAGTATTTCGGTCTAAAAACAGTAGCATTTTCTTTGGTCTCGTAAGGTTTTTTTTAAAAACAAAACACATTATAAATGTCGAAAACATCTACATTTAAAAGTTTTTGACCACTAGTAGTGCTACTGAGCAAGGTTTTGATAAGTGGGACACAATTTTGGTAGTTACTTCAGAGTCTTTTATTGGCTTCAAGAATATTGACAACTGGCAGCTGATGGTTATATCGATGCCTGTACAGCTACATCCTTACACAAACCTATCACCCCACCCCACCCACACCCCAAAGGCAACAACGTCTCTTCAAAAAAATGGAATTTCAGGGTGAGGCCAAACATTAAAACAGAAATCCTGCGGCTGCAAAGTAGCAGTCTGACCTTTCTCGTTCTTATTTAGGAACGATCCAATGTGAAATCAAATAAAGCAACCCAAACTGGGAATAATTTAATCCAATCACCGAGCGTTGTGAGTTTGTTGCTGTAAACCACAGAGTTCCACACTTCAAGCTGAAGTGGAGCACTGGGGTGTAATTCTATTTATTTAAAAGGAGCCTGCTGGAGTCCTGTGGTATTACCATGGATCTGTGGTCTTCCTGCCAAATGTAAACAACCCACATGCACACCAGTGGCCTCGGGTCGACTCCAACTGTAAAAAATGCATATATGCAGGTGTGCGCTCACGTTGACCTCCGCTTGTTCACTTGTTTTGTATCATGCCGCTTCCATCATTAGTGTTAAATATTCATATGTGTGTTCATTTGCATCTGAGAATACGGTTTCGTCATTGCCGTCCTATTTGAACGCGATATAAACGTTCTCCCGCTGACAGTTAACACCAGCACACGTGAAAAGTTGAACGTTAAAATAGTTGAGTGTGACGCGGTCTCAGTTTTTTTTTTTT
>JAFBJR010000395.1:1253192-1324319 GCA_016785285.1 Brachirus orientalis
CGTCCTATTTGAATGCGATATAAACGTTCTCCCGCTGACAGTTAACACCAGCACACGTGAAAAGTTGAACGTTAAAATAGTTGAGTGTGACGCGGTCTCAGTTTTTTTTTTTTATTTTATTTTTTTTTTGCAAAACGGCAGAGGAGTCACACTTGCGACGATGGCAGCAGGGGGGGAGAGGGCACATGACCCGTAATTTCCATATCACATGAAACTGGGACTCTATATTAGGTTTTATAGCCAAGTGAGCCATATGTTGCACTTGCAATTTCTACTTTAATTCATGCACAATGCCAGTGAGTAAACAGTAAGCTCACAGATATATCTGTTTTGACACTTGTGTGTATATTGCGTATGTAATGCATTATCGACATGTTTTTTTTTTCCTCTTTGATACAGTATTTATGTCTTGGGCTGAATGTTGTGGTCAGTCTTATTGACAGATGAAATAACACATTTTTTGTTGGAGTTGGTCTTTTTTCATTCAGGGATTTGTTGTGTGTTGTTGAAAACTGAGGGAAAAACACCAGAATCATCGGAACGGTAGCACTTTATTATTTATCTATTTATTTTTTTCTTTTTTTTTTTTTTTTTGCTCTGCAGCTTGTAAAACTGTAAAACCAAAATTTACAAGCTGTTTCATGTTGTGGCATGAATTGTTTCATAAAATAAAGCAAACATTTAAAACACTGGCAGAAACAAAAACCAGGGTTTTGTCTGTATTGTCTGACTTTTTCGGTTTTAAGTTTGCGTTTTAGTGCAGGCAGGTGTTACTGATGCCTGCAATTGTGAAGAAGAAGATATAAATACAAACAGCTGCTTAGTAGAACGTCCAGTAGGATTTCTTTCTCTCTCTGAACTGCTTTGTGAGAAGTCTAGTTTTCTCTCATTTCTGCTGAAAGGTTATTGTGGAATTGTTGATCACTAAAGTCAAAACGTTTCCTACTGCAGCTTTAATTTCCTTTTAATTGCACGTGCAGAATATTCGCATTGCATTTGAATTTTGGAAGAAAAAAAAAGTTAAATACAGTATGTAAAAATCTTCTGCTATGCTACAAGAATCCAGGAGAGCATACTGTCTAAGCCATCAGATGGATAGATACCTGTATACAATTTTAAGGATAGCAACTACTAAACAAATGATTAAAAACTGTCTGAGACCAATGGCTCCATAAAATAATGAAATGAAATGGAAGGAAACGATTAAAGAAATTTGCATCATGGGGAAAACAAAAAACCCACAGAATTAGGAACCAGGATGAATTTTTTTTTTTTAATCAAGATGGGACAGATTTTCAAGGTTATGGTTGAGGGGGGAGGAGGATGGTAATTTGTATGCTGAGCTCACCACAAAAACAGTTGAATTTTGGGGTACAAATAAACAGTAAACAGTCTAAATAGGAACAGAAATATGATTGAGATTGAAAAAAACCCACCACTGGGATTTGAGGAGAGTGTTCGTGAGGTGGTGCTTTGATTTTAAACGTTCAGAAAATAATAATTATAATAATAATTACAGTTTTTGTTTGGTTACTACTATGATAAATTAATATATGAAAACAACGAAGAAGCTCCTCTCTCTCTCTTTTTCTCGTTTGTTTCTGCATTTATTTTTCCCAGGTTATAATTTATGTTTCTGTATATTATGTTAACATTATGCTGCAGTATCTGTTCATTTTGACTTTAAAAATGATTAAATGAATAATATATAAGACAGAATCTACGAGGAAGACTGCTGCCAAGTTGGCACAGGCGTGTGTGTGTGTGTGTGTGTGTGTGTGTGTGTGTGTGTGTGTGTGTGTGTGTCTCATACCTGGTTCAGGATGTAAATAAAGGATGTCTACTTTAATTGCTGATTAGTGGCTGTTTGTTATTGTCAGTTTTGTGCGTCCAAACCCCGGCTGTGCTATTTGACAAAGTCCTAAAACGCTGCCAGGTAGAATCACAGTATCATCCTGTAAAGCTCGGCCTGAAAGTTAATGACCTGTGACATTTTCATTTCAATACGGTCCATTATGCAACTCACTGTGGCAGACTGGCACAACGCAGTGTGATATACCTGTTCGTGATAAGTGTCTTTCCTGTGAATGATTTTTGTTTGCAGTAGAGGTGATGATAATGATGCGCTCTGCGATTTTTAAGGTAATGGAAGAAGCCGTGGTCTGCGTGTGCCTGTGGTGCAGCTGGAGCGGAAGGCTGTGTTCTTTTTGTCGTTCTTCTCTGTGTCAGGACTGTGTTAAAACAGCAGGCGTCCACATGCAGAAGGTTCGCGCACACACTGGCACGACACAGTGCACATTTAGCGTTTCCTGGTAGTGAAGACTCACAAATGCATCATCAAAATCCAGCTGTATTAGAAAAATAAATTATACCTATTATTTTCTCCTTGTGTCTCATTTTAGACGAGCTTAATTTGTATTTGTCTTATTTATTGTTTTACTCTCAAAATTCTTGTCTTGCATTAGAGGATAGTTTGTCATTTCTATTTTTTTAATTAAGTTTGATCATTACCAGATCTCAGTTTGATATTTTTAGCTTTTCTGTCATTTTAAATCTTCTTTTAATGTTTTATTGTCTTGAATGCAAATTCAGTGCTTTGCTCGATGCTCAGTCAATTTGCCCTGGGTAAACAATGTTTATTAAAATGAATTGTATTAAGATTTTAAATTTGTTTTAGTAAAAAAAAAAAAACAAACAAAAAACCAACGTCTTTGCCAGCACAACACAGTTTTCAGGATCGTACATTACCTTTGTACATTTTTGCGAACTAAAAATATGTGAGCTCACATTGCAGAGCCAAAACGACTTATGTTCACGTCTACTGTCATACATGTGTCTGCATTCAGCAAAGTAATCCACAACACATTTGAGAATTTTGCCTCAAATACTTGCAAACTTTGTGAAATATGAAATAATTTACCAAAAACATCACATCTACACATATTTGTGTGACATTACCTGTGTTTTGCAGGAAACATATATATATATATATATATATATATAAATTTTCCCCTGGGAGACCAGGCTGTTCCCTGTTGTGCAGCTTGTGAAGTTGTTTGCAGTAATGGTGAAGAGATTATCACCACGGCAGATCATTTAAGAGTAATAGGAGAATGCATTTTAGGCTTCAACACTGCAAATGGAAACCTCATTTGTAAAGGTACAAGGCTATTTGCCGACTTTTTGAGCGCTGCCGCCTCATGGTAACATTACCTTGCCACCCACATGGGATCCTGGAGGCGCCATAAATGAATGGAAGAATGCTCAGTGTGCCTCGGGATGAGGCAACGTGGGCTGTGTTTCATTTAATTTGAATAAATTAAGTACTGTGTAGGCCAAACAAATGCAAGCACATTCCTGCTGTTACTTTATGAGAAAGTGTAGGATAAAGTGTTTGTTGCTGTTATAACTTTGTGAAGATGTTATCCGCCGTCTCACTGCACTATAAATCACTGGGGGGATAGAGTTTTTAAGCGTTTTGGCTCAAACCAAGAAAAACTGGTTATGTTCGACCCAATCCTGAATATGCAGCCAACAGGTGAGATGGTGGGTGAGCTAAAATAGCACTCGTCATGCAGAGGCCAAGTGAGGCCAGACCTGGACCGGGACCAGGCCTAGGGCATGTCGTGGGAGCGGTACACAGCAGGCTGGTGTCCAGCTGCTGAGGTGACAACAGGTTAAAAAGCACATGCCTTGAGTTTCAGAATCTTTGTTATTCTGCTGAGATAGCTACTCACTTTTTACATAGCTGGATCAGAACACGCGCGGTTTTTCCCTTTGCTGTCCATCTTTTACTCAAGTTGCTGCCACAGAGCATGAAGTGACTCAGAGATGCTGCAGTCAAAACAAGAGTTTCCATCAGATCGCGCGTTTGTGAATTTGGCCTCCGCAGCTCACGTCGAGTCTTGTTAGCGTCACTTTTCATTTGCTTTCCATATGTACCGCAGTTCCTGCCGCTTGTCAGTTCAGTCTCACATCAGCCTGCTGTGCTCTTTATTGCCACCATAGTAAAGAACCAACTCAAGCTCAAAGATGGTAGACATTACATTAATGGACGTTACGGAACATAAAGTTAAAATCCATCGCCTTTCTTTGTGACAAACACATTAAAATGACTCAATCGATCCAACATAAAAACCACTTTTTCAAATCACATTAGCTGTTGAGCAATTTATTATACTGTTTATTCCTTTTTTTTTTCCTCCTCCATCATGTTATTCCTGTTGTCTCTTGTGTATATGCAAGCAGGAGCCTTTGTTATGGTAATCCTTTATTCTTTTTCATGTAGTGAGTTGTATTTTTATTTGGCAGACATGCTACAGGGACACGGCGTTCATAGCAGACATGATATTTGCATTCAGTGTGTACTCTCCTACACTGTCCTTGATTTGATCTCATGCATATAAAGGTGCGCTGGGCATACTAACAGGTTGACACCGAGATTTTCTACCGTCTGCTGTTGAATTACTTTGGGGTCTGACAGTTCCGCTGTGGTGATGAGGAGTGGTGTGTTTGCAAATTGTTCTCGCAAAGAAAGAAAAACAAATACAGCTTGCACACAGTATAATGAACACCTGTACAATGTCCACTGTCGGTGGTTTTGCTTTCTGGGTAGTGTTAACCGAACCAATTATATCCCAATTCATTTAAATAAACAGACTCATTCAGACTTGCACAACCTAAATTCTTTAGGGGGAGGTTGCTTTTTACTATCTGTTACATTATTTTTGAAATCTGGCTCTTTGTATTTTGGTCCACTGGTAGCTCCTTTGGCACTAGCACCATCTGTTTCTGAGAAATAGTACAAAGTAAACTTACACTACCAGTCAAAAGTTAGGGCACACCTTTTGATTTTATGTTTTTTCCTTTATTTTCATGACTGTTTACATTGTAGCTTCTCACTCTCAAGGCATCAAAACTATGAATGAACACATATGGAATTGTGTAGTAAACAAAAAAGTGTGAAATAACTCAAAACACGTTTTATATTTCGGATTCTTCAGTGTAATTCTGAAAATCTTTTTATCTGATAATTTCACCTGCAATACCTTCATTGTCCAAAAGGGGGCCACTACCAACACTTGGGGAATCACTGCTGTAAAGTTCACCAGGCTGCACTCACAGCACCCTCTTCTGGAGAACATTATTATGCTTTCAACACTCTGATGCACTTCTGGACTGTATATTTTGAACCCAAATGGTTTAATGCCTTTCAGTCCAATTAATGTATCAGTTATTTCAATAAACCACCGTCTGCTAACATGGTTGGAGCAGTGTTTATGACCTTTACGTCAGCGCTCGACCCACGGGGGGGGGGATTTTAAACGTCTTTGCTTCACTTTTGCGAGCTGCCATGTCATCCATCTCTCGAAACAGTCGTTGCCCTCAGGCCTACGAAAATATCCCACTGCTGCCGACAGGCTGTCACTGGCACATACTGCTCTATGCTGCTGACACCTTTCAGCTGGTACTACAAAAGCACTGAGGATCAACTCCCAGTCCTGCAGGAGTATGTAGTGCGACGTGTTACTGTGTCTTCACATGCTGGAGGCAGCTCCACCACGTTCAGTGACATTGCTCTACTCGACATACAATTACTTCAATAAAAGAATCATTCAGCTCATCAGTTCATTAGTGTCTCCTGACAACATTTAGCATGGCTCCTAATTAGAGCGTGAGGAGCAGACACGACTTAAGAATGTCAATGTTGTTGTATTGATGTTTTAAATGAGTTACGAGCTGCACTGATGACTGCGCATTTTATCGCACGGAGACAATGACATCACCGTGACATTGTTATCATGGGAAGCTTTTAGATTAAGCTGTGTAATGGCAGAGACTATCATGCAGTTAATGAGACGATTTGTAAGAATGCTGCCACTAACTTTTAAAATGCGACTGCAATCTAAAGTCAAAATACTGGATATTCTTTATCCCCCTTCCTCGTCTGACTTGAGGTTCCTGTGGGTTGGCAAGTAGCTGAAGGGCCTGTAAACTCAAGAACAAGTTTACATTGCACAAGTTTTGTATCATATCTGCTTTTTCTCCTCACAGAGTTGCCGTTTAGGGAGCCCTTAAATGTTTTTTTGCGGGAAAATGGGTGGGAAAAAAATATCAAAATGCCACCCTTGCAACTTTGGGAAACGTTGATGTCACAGCGTGCAAGCTTCATGCACATACTCCCTTTCTTCTTCTCAATGTATGGTGTACTTCTCTGGCTGCATTACAGCGCCACACACAGGCCTGGCTTATATACTGAGGCATTTGGAGTTGGAGTTGGGGGTGGGGCAGGATAGGTTGCGGTGTATGAAGATATTTCTTGAAACAATGTCATGATTACAGAAAAACTTTTAGGGATGGAAAAGAAAAAAGAAAATATATAGAAATGCTCTGTTTTCATGTGGCTAAAGCCTGAGGATCCCGCACAAACCAGCTGGCTCTACAAGGAGCAACACTTGATTAAAAATTGCATTGTGCATTCTCCGAGCGGCAGCAGCACAGTCACTTATATATCCACAGAAAGAGAGAGGAAGAGTGGGTCGGCTAAATGTTACCCAAGCGTTGTTTCCTGTTTAGGAGAATTTTTCTTTTCTTTTCAAAAGCAGACCTTTTTTTAGGTTTGTTTTATGCCTTTCTCGTTTCCTTAATCTCTGATGACTTTTTTTTTTATTTAATTTTTGCAATAACATCTTATTAACATCCCACATCTTCTGAGAGATGTTGCATTTACTCATTTGCATTGGCCTGCCAGTCAAATCATGCACAAAACACTTTTATTAACCCCCACCGCACCAAACAGCGGCCAAAAAAATAACTGAAGTGCTCACATTTGTCCCTGAATATTTTATTTTTTTGGTTTTTAATTCAGGTGAGTCTCTCTTACAAGAACAGGCAATAGTGAAAGTGCAGACACTCTAAAATAGGAAATTAATTCCCGCTGTAAGTGATTTATTTGCGTGTGCTGCTGCTAAATGAAGGAATTTTTTTCTTCTTGTTGTATCAAATGGATTTTTTATTATGTCCTACACTGGTGTTGCTTCAAAACAAAAAGAAAGACCCTGCAATGAATAATGAAAGGCCTGTACAGTTGACATCCAACCACAACATCCACAGCCTACCGCCATATTTATGGATGAGATGTCGTGCACCATACCACAGAGACGGGTCGCAACCAGATCCTGCAAAATAAATATATTAATAAATAAACAGTCGGCCATCTGCACTGCTGACATTTCTCACACCACAGAGAGGGACAGAGCGAGCATCTGGTGCTCACCTCTCGCCTTTCGCAGGATTTGAAGTTGTCCTAATGTCACGTCGCCATGTGGTTAGTGTGCTGGAGTTGGGGTGAGCCACATGACACGTGTACACTGCACTTGGATGATCTTGTTGGCGTGTGCGTTTGTGTGCTTGTGCACAGGACATTTGACTTTGCTTTCTGTGCACGGGGCAACAAATGCCATTTGCCATTTCGCCGGTTTCTCACTGCGAAAAGCTAGTGAGAAGATGAATTCACTGTGAACTGAAGAAACTTTTATTCTCCTTTTTTGTTTAATAGACACACACTCTGACTTATTTTTGCTACAAGCTGCTGAAAAGCAATATCTATAGCAAATCTAATGCATCAAGATATTAGGTGTAGCTTTGCTTAGGGTTAATAAGCTTTTGTCTATTGTTCTATATACATTTTCACACTTTGTTCAGAGTTCTCAGTGGTTTGGATCCGATTCAATAATGCAATTAACTAATTGTGTACTATTGTTTTTGTTATAGCCTGTTTAACTATGAAAGGCTCATTGAGATTAAAACTTTCTTGGGTCTTGGCAAAGCGAGGTGGCAGCACATAAAGCATAGTGTTAAATGAAAAGTCATTTAGCTCATCACACCCTGAAAGGAGACGTGGATGCTTGACTCAAATTGATAGTCACTGGCAATGTATTGAACAGCTGCTGAGACATTTTACACAGAAACATAAAATGTCTGCACAAAAGTCAGGCTGGTGCCAGGAGGAAGTTGGCACATACAGTACGCACAGTGAGGTCTTCACTGTGTGTAGGATTGTTTTAGAATCTTATAAGACTAAGTACAAGAGGTAATCTGATTTTTCTGATCATCTTTTTCCACACAATAATTTTAGGGAGCAATCCTAATGTACAAACAGTATTAATAGTTCATAGATTAGCAGGAAAATCCAAATGGTTTAAATCAAGTAAAACAAACATTGTGACAGACCAGCAAAAAAAAAACAGTTAATAACGCACAAAACGAGTAGAAGAAACAAACAAGAGTCAAACTTCTTTCCCCCTCCAATTTGACATTAGGTAAAAACATCCCATTCATTGACAATAAGTAAGAATTATGTAAGACAAGATCTGATATGAAGCCAGGAGAGTAGAAAGAGCAGCCATCTGGGTTCTCACAGGTGTTGATTTGGCCGGTGTTGATTTGGCCGGATAGAGCAAGGATTGGGATGAACATAAGTTTTTTTTTTTTTTTTTTTTTTTTTTTTTAAATGTGAAAAGCATTTGGAAATTTGTCCCAAAAATGATCAAGCTTTGAGTTAAAGCAAAAAGAGTGAGAGAGTAATTTAACTTCCTGTCTCTGAGTATTGCGTTGTAATTGAATCAACAAAAAGAAGCAACAACAAAAGAAGACAAAGAATAAAAGGCAGCAGCAGAGTTATAGTAAGAAATAATTTTAAGTAAAAAATAACAAGGTGCACTCACAGCCAGTTTTTGCACAACCAAAACAGAACCTTATCCCTGCCAACTCAAACCTGGATTCCCATCCTGGCTGTAGAGCAATCGAAAGCTGACATCAGCCCTCAGCCAAGGCAGTGTTTACACCACACCTCACATGGTTTACTTAATGATGCACCACCTTGCTCACATCACACACTTGGCCCGGGGAAAAGGGGTAGAAAAGTTTGTGAGGTTTGAGGTTTCTTGTTTGCACTGCAGTTTGACAGACAGTGTGGCTTGGCCATGTGTCAGGGCACATTTGGCTTCCTCCATGGGTGAAGCAGCCTGGATGTTTCTACTTGTTTAGACATTAACACTAGCTCTGACCTCATTCTGTTGCAGGGTGGCCTTGGCCTGAATGGGCCAATACAGAGAAATAGAACATAGAGATGGGACAGTAAGAAAGAAGACGAGAGGCCATTGAAAATCTGAGAACTGTGAGGGAATTCTGGTAGTTAAAGATGCATCAATAGCTTTTGACATCAGCTATATGTGTGTTTGTGCACAAGCCTATATAATGTATAGGTATGTTTGTGTGCTGGGGTACTGTATGTGTCAAAGCCCTACATTTTACTCCAGTCTTCCTCTTCCTCCTTAGAGGTTCAACGAAGTGTGACAGGATATTAAAGTAAGACCAGAAAGGAGAAGGCAAAGAGGTTGAAGGGAAATTGTGTATGTGCTTATGTGCAAGTGTTACAGTTGGATTAATAGCAGGAAAGTGCTAATGGCTTGTGTCAGTGGTCAAAATGGGGAAACAAAACTAAACAAAACCTTTTTCAAGACCTGCCTGGAGGAAAGGGGATTGAAGAGCAGTGCCAGCTAAAAACACCAAGCTGCAGACACCGCTTCTGAACTCTTACATATGCTGGACATATTGCAAACACCCATAGAGGTGTCATTAAGACTCTACTCAATTATGAGGAGCTGTTCACTTGCAATGCATAATAACATGGGGAAAAATGCAGATGTTTTTAACCAAGGCATTTGTAAAATTGCACGTCTGACACATTATTCAGCAGCCAAAAGCTGGGAGCCTTGGAGATAACTGAAATGTACAGCCTCACTAAATTGATTAACCCATTCAACCAAAAGTAAAATCATAACAGACCATGGTTTATCAACTGTCCTTTTCCCTCATGGCAGCTTTGCTGCTCAAAACTTGCCATATCTTGATACATCCTCTACATCACCATCTATTCAGGAGATTTGTCTGAATAATGGACAAAAAAAACAGTTTCACCCACTTCTTTTGTCCAAGTATCAAAAGACTCATTGAAAAAAAGGATTCAAAAAGTTGCAAACGCACCCAAAATGAACAGCCAGCAGTGGATGAATGCCGCAACACTGTCACTCTTGTTTGTCTCCATTTAAAATAATGTATTTGAAAGAAGTTGCTTGTGACTGTCCCGTTTCCCAGCACTCATCCAAAGGATTCTTGTGACTGATGCACTGCAGCTTTGTCCTGGATGAGGAGAGCGAGAGAAAAGCAAACACGCAGAAGTAAATAGTGAATTATGCATTGACAGTGTGTATGAAAAAACAAAAGTGGCGACACTTTTGACTTCTCCATTTTTCTTGTCTGGGTGCAGAAAGTGCTGCCTCAACTGCATTTTTTGCTGATAATGAAACGTGTTTTCCTTTCCATAATGACTTACAGTGGGAGCTGCCACTATCAGCAAACAGTCCTTAGGTAAAACTCACAAACACTTTAACAGCAGACTCCCATCTATAATACCTATAGCACGCTCAACCTCCTCCTCCCCTCCATATTTCCATTCCAACACCCCATTCTGCTTTTAGGTTATGCATTCCACAAAGAAAAACACTCTACAATGAGAAAGAAGCAAGTCGGTTTGTGCACCTTCAGGTTGTACTCCAGCTACTTTCTACACACTCCAGAACAACTAAGCTGAGGTGCATGTTCAGGCACTGACAGGCAAAGACAGAACAAGAGAGTTTATCATTATACTCTTGCAACCCCCGTTAACCTCAATTAATGTTTTCCCCCTAAGAGACGATGTTTGGGAGACAGAAAAAGAAAGAGGGCGTGATCTCACGTGGAGAGATGGTCTCCATGTTGAGACAATGTGTCTTGCTTCGGCTGACAAGCAATGAAGCATTACAGCCAAAAAACACCAAAGTCAATTAGCCGTTTTAATGCTCCATTTCCTTGCATCAAGCATGTTGGTCCTAATGTATTTACGTAGCCCTCTGCTCTGGGCTAGAAGCCTGCTGGACTGGAGGTCGGGCACGGAGCTTTCAGCACAGGACAAATAATGTTTGGAATGGGCTGCTGATAGTCCATAATCAGTCTCTAAAAAGCTGTCTGATTATCACCGTGTTCATGCAAAAAAATTCCCAAACAATATTAATACCAGAGCTCTTGCCTGTAATGTTGCCATTACTCTTACCACAACTAAAAATGACTAATGCTGCTGCTGCAAGGGAGTCTCAGAAGCACCGCTGCTATTACTTCTACTAACACTTGCCCTTATTATTGTGCCCCATTGTGGAAATTTGCTAATGGGTGGTAAAATCTGAATACATATAAATACACTGGGATCAGTACAACTTTGTCTATTAATGGCAGGATCAGTTAGCTTCTTAAACAAACCGATACAGCAAAATATCATCAGGTATAACTTGCCAATGTGTGCATCAATGTTAAACATTATATATAGTATACTTATATATATGTATATGTATATAATATACATACATACTACAGCAAATGCCGTGATGGTAGTCTTCATAGAAAATCTTTGCCCAAGGTGCTGTGTGGAATAAGCCAGTGGGTGGCAGCAGAGTTCACTTGACATATTGCACGTCCATTACCTTTGCTCTTAAATCTAAATGTAGCAGCTGCTGTAGACAAATTCTGTGCAGGATATAGTTATTAATCAAAGTAATTGTACTGTGATATGTATCATATCATGTATCATGATACCTATCATATCTCATAATAGCCAGATTCAGACTTCTGTCCATGGGGAGCTTCATTTTCATTGATGTGAACCCAATTTGGAGTTGAGTACATTGTTTTATATTTCGGGTGATTCAGTTCTTGTTCCCCAGGGGAAAAAAAACAATTTAATTGTAATTTACACAGAAATGACATTCGGTTATCGGTCAAACATGTAAAAGATGGATCCCTTGCTGTTTTACATCAGGTTAGACATCAGGGCAGGTTAGATGTTTACTTGGCCATCCATTCTGGAGATGATGTTCAGCAGGTTATGGAACAGTAAATATCTACTGGGCAGGCTTTACACAATGGCTTCAATAATGTGGTGTTCTTATTCTCATCCCCTACTAAGGAGGTGGGAAAACCAGGAGGAGAACCACTGATAGACAGAACTTAGTCAAATGATTTTTGTCATTAACAGTGTCATCCTCCTCAGGTAATATAGAACATTTATCTCACTAAGAATCATCAACCCATAACGCAGTGCTGCCATAGTCACATTATTGTCTCTGGGTCCTTAGCCAAGCAAGAGTCGCCCTCACTTGTTGGGCCGTGTGCCCCATTTTGACTTCCGGCTGCAAAACAGCAGTGAGTTGATCCCATTACAACACATCACAGTTTTGATGCTACCTGGGCTAAATGTGCAAGCTTTGGATTGGTTCCACTGAGAATGACATCACCATCCAGAGTTTTTTATCTGACCTGCAGGGAGTTACACATTGAAACTTGACAGATGTTGCACATGTGTTACTTATTTTTGAAAGCCCCGTGGCAATATATTGTATAACTGCAAGTACTTTGTTCAAATTTTCAGTGGCATCCTTGCTTATCTGACTGCTGATGTCACATGCTGAACATAATTATCATACCTCTAAACTGATCAGACTGGAAACCAATGCAAATGTCTCACTAGAATCAATACAGGTTAAGTGCTTCCCATCAACAATCGGTATCGATCAAGTCTGCAATCGACCTGCAGTCAGTCAGTCAGCTTCTCATCCTCTGATCAGTGCAAACTTACTGAATAGTGTTCAGGATCCATGGGATAGGATCTATTTTCCCAAGGTTTACGCTGTTTAATCAGTCTCAGCCAACTATTTATGTTGATGAGCTATTTCTATTCACTTTTGTCATTTCCATAACACCCCTCTGGCTTTGACTGATGCTAGTGCAATGACCCTGTTCATTTTCACTATGAGGTAATATTAATGGTGCTTAAATGACAAGGTGGTGCACATTGTCTCCTTGATAGTCAGCAGAATCCAAAGCATGCTAATTTACAACCAGATAACCAATAACCGCTATTCCTTCACAGCTCATTTACACATGAAGGTTTACAAACAACACATAGGATAAACTGTGCTTGAACTCCAGTCACTGGGAACAGGGAAAAGTGTTTATATTAAAGTACATAGATAAATAATATATCTCCTTCATGTAAATTAGAGCAGCTCCCCCGAATACATTTGCCCAAATTAGACCCGGAGAGTATTTCCATTGGGTTTAATGTTGCATAGAGTGCTTGTTACACACTGCTCCACTTACCCGAATCATCTTTAATTTCCTTTAACAAAACAATTTTAGCCATTGGCTGATGTGTGATGGTTTTAGACTTTGTTTAGTGCAGCACACAAAGGGCACAAAAGATGGGAAGTCTAGCAGCAGACACATATGACATCCATCCATCTATTAGCTGTGTCACTAATCCTTTAAGGGCAGAGGGGGAGCTGGAGACAATCCCAGCTGATGGTGTGCACGAAGCAGGCTACAGATTGGAAATTAATAACAGTCTGTGTTCACATTCACACATATGCACAACTTAGGGTCGTGGGTAACTTGGAATACCCATAGGAAGCCCATGTTGGCACAAGGACAACATCCACATGAATGATAAAGTGCGGGGGGAAAAAAACCAAAAAATGAATGACAGGAGCAGGAGGGCGAGACAGACAGAGGGGATTATGATAATATCCTGGCAACAGCTGTTCAACTGTGGCCAGCAGCTGTATCCACTGAAGAGAATGAAGCCCGAGCCAGAGCAGGAGTCTCTGTCCATGCCACCGTGATAAGGAAGGTAGCCAGGACAGAACCTCAAAAAAGGACAAACAGAGCTGCATGCAAATGTCTGCCTGAAAGTAAACAGTTGAAGATTAAATGGAGCAGCGCCTACAACACCGCTGCATGTGGTTGACAGCACTGGCCTTAGTTTTTACATTTACAACATTACAAAATTTACTTGAAAAAAGTACCAATCAAGTTGCACTAACAATATATATTTTTACTATACATTAGGGCAACTTGGTGTTAAGCACAGGTAATATGTCCAAAACCATATTACAAGTTGCTGTTTCTCCTTGTCTTGATACTCCTGTTGTTGATTTTTTAAGTGTTGCTGTTGTGTGCTGAAGAAGGCTCATAAAGTAGTACAGCTGTTTTTTGGCAAATACACAGCCATGGCTTAGTTAATGTGTTCTACTGGCCTGGTGATGATGACCAGTGTGATTATGGCTGCATCATGCCACTCCATTTTAAATTTTAAAAACACATTCATTCTGCTCCAGGAAGTTTAGAAATGCTGCCATCTCAGTTTTAATTTACAAAAAATGAAGGCCTGTGGTTATGGAAATTATGACAGTTATTCGCATTTGCTTCCTGACTGGTTTGTTTCGGCCATGACTTGACTATCACCTGTGAATAAACATTTTTTTTAGTGTCAGATTCACCTCTTTATTGGCCTTGCTCTTACTTTTCATATTGTTTTTTCCTGTTTGTAATGCTCTATGAAACTAAGAAAGCAACAGAGGAGAAAATGAACTTCCTGTTTAGTACAATACACCTGAATGGTCACATGATATATGTTTTGGGGCAGGACACAGATTACTTCTAAAGCAGATGCAAATTTATCTCAAAATGCAGTGTGTTTGTGTGAGAGCGAGAAAGAGAGAGGGGTAATTTGTAATCAGGACATAAATCACCCCTCCAGTTTTTTGTTGTTTTTATGAGAACAGACAAATCCACAATGCTTATCAAATGCTGCAGGGGCCTCAAGTCAGTTTGGATTTCTCAGCATCTTTAAAATCTTCTAAGATCACAGCATTTCAAACTACAAAAAATTGTTACAAATTATAACAAAAAACAATTCAAAACGCCCCGAGAGGCTTAAAAAACAACTCTGAATATCTGTTTGCACTGTGAATTTAAGGGAGCGTCCACTTGAACAATAATAAAACAAAACCCTGTTTCTTTGCCTTCATTGGAGCATTGCAGTATACAGTACGTCTTGGTAAGGTCATGGACCTTATCAGGTCATCCTGTGAAGAGCAGCACTGATTACATAGATCCGAGTTAAGTTGTGTTCCAGGTTCCAGCAGCAGCACAGTCAAAGCCCATCACCTCGTCCCAGTAAGCTGCTCAGATCGATGTACAGATTTGAGGGTCAGAAGACTTGTCTCACTCCCTCAGCTTCATCGATTACCTTCCCGGTAACAGCCTTCACACTCCCAGTGTCCCTGTCCCCTTTTAATGTCTCACTCTTTCTTTTTTCAACTCCTCTATCAATCTCCAGGCCTTTCCTTTATTCCCTTATCCCCAGTTATTCCTTTCTCTTTGTTTCATGTGGCTTCTTCCTTCCAACTTATCCATTCCCAACTTATTTTTCTACCCTTGGCTCATTTCTTTGTCTCTTTGTCTCCCATATCTCTCTTCATCTCTTCCTCTCCCTCCCCCTCGACTCTCTGTCTCAGTCCCAAAGGCTTCAGGCTTCTAGCAGTGGATTATCACACATCTGAAGAACTCCGCTCCCTCGGTCCTGTTGGTCCAATTAGTTGTCGGTTTCACCATCAGTGTACTGAAATCTTTATATGCAGAATCATTCCCTCAATTCTACATGCTCTGGAGATAATATATATATATATATATATATATATATATATATATATATATATAATCAGAAACACTGTATGTTTGTTGATGATAATCTTTAGGGTTTGCAGAACGATTACAGTTCTCTCTGTTTTACCAAATATAGCCTGATAGTGTGGATGCACCCCATCATTAATCGGGGGAGGGTCCACCAGCCATAATTGTTCCAGTCTTCCTTTAGAAAACAGGCTGCCAATTTGATCACAGGCCAATTATCGCAATTGCTTAGATATCCATGCTAGAACAGAGGAAGCTCTAAGAAAGGGGGAAGAAAACCTGCAGAGACTTAAGATGTGTGGAGATCAAAACAAGAGAGAGGATGAAAGCATCCTGTCAGGATAGACAAAAAGAGGGGGGAGGAGGGGGAATGACAAAGCAATGGTCACAAGGTAAAACGAGGGAAGCAAGGAGTGATGTTTTGATTTTAAATGACTCTGAAATGACATGCTACTTATAGCACAGTATGGCACACTCACTTGTACACATACTGTACATGTAGACAAAACTAAGGTACCCGAGGATAATTTGATTTGGCGCGATACAAAAAAATGAATTGAATGCATTTAGTTTCCTTTATATATAACTATGCAAGTTTTCTTAGTATACTAAGCCATACTGTTCAATACTATAGTATCTATGTATATAAACATATTTGTTGTCTAAAGCTGGATTGTTGAAATCATTTATGTAAAAAAAAAACGTAGCCATGATTAAGCATCATGTGTAAAACTATGTTAAACTAGGTGATGAATATCATTCACACCAATACCAATGCAGTTGTTGGTATTATTTTTAAATTAGTATATCAACGTATCCTTTTAATTTTTAGCCCCAAACTCAATTTTTCTTTTAAGTACACACCACTATTCTTCTGGTACCCGGAGGTGGTCCTTTTCCACCTGATTGGATGGACTCTTGTGAGACTGGTCAGCACCAGCCTTTTGTGTGAACCAAGCAGAAGCAAAGGTCCATGTAATTGTCCTCCCCCTCCGCCTGAGCAGTTTAATGAATGGTGACAATCTCAAGCCACTGTTGAAATGGTAACGAGTGTGCGGGTCAGCGGCTGGCCCCAGATAAAGAGTATGGTCAAGGTCCAATGTGAAAACGACTTCAACCAGATGCAGCTACTCAGGGGTGGCCTGTGTCCTGAACCATTAGCGTGTCCATTGAATGGGGTTAATGGGGAACTATTTGGATGAATGGAGCACTTTATTTTATGTGAGCAATGTGAATGTGTCTGACCAAGCAAGGATAGGCATGTAAAGAAGTTACAGTCACTGGAATAACCAGTCCTAATTGGATAGACGACGGTCAGTCATTTAAAGTATCAAATCTGTCACAGATACCTTGATCTTTCTCCACAATAAAGCATCTTTCAAATTAAAATTAATGAGTATAGACAGGATGTTTGAACCTGAGTTAACTGAAGCCGATAATAACATGCTCCCGCTGTTCAAAAATCCATTTAAACTTGGGATTAAATGGGTATTTTGATCAGTGCGAAGGTTTTATTACTGAGAAAAATAGTCTTCAGGAACTAATCTTTAGTAAAAGGTACTCTAGTTCCTAGTTCTGTGAACATCCCTCCCTTTGACCTCCCATTTCCTGTTTGATTCATTGGTTCACCATATCAGGCAAAGGCAAAGAGGTCAGTGGTGGAGAATATGCAACACACTTGAGCGTCTTTGTATTTGTGTTGCAGAGAGACACTGTCAAAGTAACAGCACAAAACTGTTCCCCAAATTTAATCTGTGTATAATTTATTTTTGCGCCACAAGAATATGAAGTAGATCAAGCCTGTTTTTTTCTTTTTTTAAGGATAGACTAAAAATGATTTCCTCCCTTTTTTATTTCAAACTGTGCTGAATTGTTTATGTGTGTGGTCTGTTTCTGGAGAATGTGGTGTGCCCCGCAGGGATGAGGGGGCGTTGCACACTTCGATGGAGCAATTGTATTTTACTGTTCAGTTTAAAGATGAATGAGTGCAGTCTTTCTACAGAGCCTCAAAGTCTGTATTTATTTCCCCCCAGTCTCTTTCTTCCTTTTAATGTTGTCTCCCTGTCTTTTTTCCTCAATAGCTGATTGATAGCGCTTCATTGACACGCAGTAGATGGAAATGTCTGTGGGACAAATGGTGGTTGTCGAGCTGGAGTTCATGGTCTACGAGCCCACGAGGTTAACTCTCAATGGGATCTCTTGTAGCTCTTGTATGGAGTCATCTCGAGGTCCTGACCACCCTGTTGACTTTTCCCCAATAAAAGCCATTAGCTTCATTGCCCGCCAGCTTACAAACAAGAAACCCACAGTGGCTGATTATGTGGTTGCTGTGTTACAACAGGCTTACAATGGAGCAGAACTTCCTTTATGAGAGTTTGATTAGGTCACCAAGTTCATCACAAACATCCCTGCAATTTTTTTATCTGAATCGATTAAGGACTTCTTTTTTTCCCGGCACTGCTCGTGGAAGAAAAAAAAAAAAAAAAAAAAGCTCCCAGACTTTGTTCGCATTAGCTTGACATGTTTTCCAATACTCATTGACTTTAAGTATGGTTCTGTGATTTATTTGTGTTGGATTAAAACTGACTGGCGTGGCACTGCATACAAAAGTATAATTTTTTTCTTTCTTACCACTCTGGTTGTATTCTCATTCTCTGCCAATTTTGCCCGTTAGTCTAACGTGATGTGGGTTGATGCTGCCAAGTTGTAGTCTTAATGCACTGCTCTGTACACTAGAAGAAATAGGGGAATCTGGCTTCTATGCTGTTCAGCACTTTTGTCAGTGTGGTTGGGTACCCCACTGCCAAAAACACGCTCTCTCTACTTCCTGCCAGAAGTGATTTATGGCCAAATACATCGTTGGCCTATCCACTTAATCCCCAAAGAAAATCATTTTCCAATTGAGCAGAACGTAGGCGTTGAAGAGCGGCTCAACATGTGGTTATGGGGCAGAATATTTTATTGGCATTGGCATTCGGTTGAATGATGCATACCTCAATCACGCACATTTGATTAACTGATATGCAGTCCATCAGTCTGTATGCAGGGCAGATTGAGATGCAGTGCTTTTTTTCCTTACACTGAGGATGCAATTTGATGCGTGCCACACTTAAAAAGCAATAATTATGGATTTATATTCGCAACAGAGCACAGGGAAGCCAGCAGGACAAATATATTTTGTGTCAGAAGAAGGACGACAGCTGCTTGAAGCTGTGGAGTGTTACATTTTTATGTGGTGCTGATTTTTGAACCTAATATTGGGACAAGGTGCATGTGTGTTTTTTCAACACAATAGTAGTAAGACAGTGCCTTTGTGGTTTTGCTTATGATTTCAAAACTGTTCTGTTCTGCTTTGAGTATTTGAGCTCGGTTTCAAAAGTAATTTACATCCATAGTAATACAGATAAAACACACAGTATATCAATTTATCATTCACGTACACCAGACATATGCATGCTGGTGTAAACAGAAAGTTGATTCTCTCCATTACAGTTGTTTACTTACTTTCAGAAAATATTACAAACACAAAACAACAATGGAGACAGTAAGTGCAAAAATGTTTTTTATTAGTACGACGAGGGGAAAGTAATTGTTAGCTGAGCTTTTTGTTCACAGCTGATAGTCGAGTCACGGCTGAGTAGAACCAATCAGTAAGTGAATGCGGGTAACTGCATTGCAGTCTCCAAACGTCTCAACTTTTGCCCGTCTACACTACAATGCAGCTCCAGAGTTTTTAAAAGAAAACAGAGCCAGCAGCGTCTTTCAAACCTCTCAGTTTTTGGTGCTTTAAAACACCAGGGTAATGTGGACTACAGGCACAGACAGGTGATGAATGAATGGGTTTTTTAAGCAAACATGCTGTTTGTTCTTGAGTTGGTGTTAAATATCTCCCTGGCTCAAGAGGCAGATGTTTCCACTGAGAAAGCACTGTTCACCTCCTGCCCGTCTACTTACCTGTTGGCAGTCATACGCTAAAATGTTGTGCCTTCAACTGTCATAGGTGGACAGAATGAGAAATCCAAGAATGCGCAGCTGTGAAAACTTCATATAAGTTCACATTTTCAGCTGGATCTTTAAAGGTCAAGGAAGAAAAGAAGTAATATTAGGAGGCATAAGTGAGTGCAGCATGATGGATTCTGATCCTTATGTCAAAAATCCAGTGCTGTTACTTTAACTTTCTGCCTGCGTAGTGAGAGTGTCAAACTTTGCACCAGTATCTCATTAGGAGAGTGACAGCTGTGCAGAGGCGGACAGCCTGTTTCCAGAGACACCAGTTGAGTCACCGTAGCCATCCAGGAATATTAGCTGCACGTCACCTGAGTCAGAGAGCCTCACATGGCTGCTTGTATACATATAGTATTTAAAGCTGTGGTTTGTAGCTTTGGTGTTGCAACATTACTTGTATGTTGCCTCCTTCCTCTGGAAACATGCTCTATCAAGCAATACTGTAAGACCCGAGCGAGGGAGTGTTGGCGTGTGTATATAGCAGCAGAGCTGTCCATTGTGTTTGAAGCCATCTCACTTTACCAGCCCAGTGTTACTGTTGCCTCTATCAGATGTCACTGCATCTGTTAGACCTGCCACCAAGGTTGTTATCAGCTTTGGCAAGTGAGCTGCTGCCCAGGGAAATGTCCTCCGTTTTGGTTTTCTAGGCTCTGTAAAAGTCTTTGGAAACCAGGCTCCACTACAGGGCTATAGGACTCCTGAGTTTGCATTGGTGCTTTGAGCCCAGTTCCTTAATAATCCACTGACTGACTTTGACAGTTGTGAAATTTGGTCTAGAGCTCCCAAAGCTCATTCAGTGTGTCCCCAGCTGCAGTGTTCTGCTTTGACCCTGTCTTGGCAGGATTTTGGCAAGACATAGTTAAAGACCAGCCCTCATTGGAAAGTCTCCCAAAATTGGTTGGTGTTTCTTTTTAAATACTAAATACACCTGAATGCCATAGGCACTGTGGCCTTCCCTTGACACAAGAGGAAGATATGAAAGCCTGGGGCACTGTGAGGTTTGATGTGGCTACATTTTCTGACAGGCTTCAAAACATATTAACTACTTTATGCTTGAAGCCATGTATACTATTAAATCGATGATAACATAGCCTTAATCCTAAATGACAAACACATCAATGGGATATTTATCTCCTGAACTTCTTAGCTGTCATTCAGTTTCTCAAGGGCCACCACGACTTTTGCGTTGACTCGTACTTTTGTACTTACTTAAGAAAAAATGTGAGGTAAAAATACTGTCACCACAGAGAATATTGTGATCCAGACTCTGCTCTTTTTCTATATTTAGCTGTATGAGGACTTGGTGTAAGCAAAAAGCCACCTTTAACACAACCTGCTGTTGGCAGATTCTTCTAGGTGCAACTCTTGCCCAATGGACTTCCCTTTGCCTGAAGGCAGACCTTGTTTTTTGTTTCCCGCTCAGTTTCTTAGAGCTGCAAACCAGCCTGTCAATCACACGCCTAGGCCTGCCTGACCCACTGCCTCTCTTTCCATGGCAACACAGTTCCCAGCAGACCTTGCTGTCAAGAACAGGATTTTTCAGACATATGAAAGGCAAGAGCTTCAGATCAAGTGTACACGCAAGGGGTTTTGTGCCCCAGACCAAGATGTGTCTTGGTTGTATAAATAATACATCCTTATGTTTATTTATGTATTTATTAAATTATATTTTTATATATCATCTTATCAGCACACAAAAATCAATATTCTATTAAAATAATGATTTTCCCAATAAAATTGCCTCTTGTTTTAGCTGAATTCAGGATTTTACTTGCACAAACAAGCTTAGGGAAACCATTGTATGCATTTTTTTAAATCAGAGCAGCAGTATTATTATAGATTTTGTCCAAGCACCCTTAAACAAATCTCATCATATGAAACCTGACACATTTGCATTGGTGCACGGGAACTTTCTCTCCGCTTGCCTTTGATTGAAATACAAATACAGGGGGGTAGAAAGCTGCATTCACTGCTAATTTTGGGGGATTGATCCTAACAGAGTAAGCTGTAATCTCCACATGGATTTATAATTTTGATACAGGAAAATGCACAAGCTCCAAGCTCCTTATTTGTATTTTCAGAAGATATGGAGTGACATAGGATATAACCTTTTTCCTACACCATCTGCAGATGCATGCTTGATAAGTGGCGTAGAGAGGCTGTACTAGAGACTTTGGCTCGTAAAAATGCTTCATGCTGCTGTAAATTGTCGACCCCTGTGGCATTATGTTACAATTAGATGATGATTCTCTATAGGTTGATTGTTTGTTTCAATGTAAAAAAAATATATTTAAATTATTTTATATTTACATTATAATATTTTATAAAATCTAATTTTCAGGCCTTTTATATACTCTTGTCTGATTTTATACTAATGTTTCTCCTCCTCCTGTTGTAGGTCATCCTGATCCTGACCAAGTATTACCATGCTGACTCCACCAAGGTGCTGGAGAGCTCGCTGTGGAGGTAGGCCAAATGTTTACACAATGTGTTTGCTCTTGCTGTGGATGTCTTAATTTTCTGTCTGGCCTCAGACTCACGCAGACATTTCATGAACGAGTAGCTTTCCCTTTATCGTTCGAGGTCAGGGCCAGCGTTGGTTCAGCTGTGCTCCTTCCAGGAGACATGGATGATACAGTGCTCGGACGGACAAAACATCGGCAGGCAGCTACGAGCAAAGTGGCGGACCGTATAGTTGCGACCGTGTTGCGAGACCAGAGTGTGCATCTGTTTGAGCAGATAGTGTATCAGCAGGGCACAGTGAAGGCCGGCACGGCCAACATTGTGCCAGGGAACGGGGTCAAGTCTGGCTGGCAGAGTTTCTTCTGTTTAGCTAATCTGCTCTTTGCTCAAACACTTTCCACTGCTCTTCAACATGAGAGTAAGCAGCGCTTCCAATTCCAATAAAACAACAACTGTGTCTTGTTTTTGTAGATACTGTATATTCTCATGGAATGTTAATGTCCTCTTTATTTTACGTCTCCCCTCCTAGCTCCTGGGATGCTGTTATGGAGCTGAGCCTGACTTTGTCACAAGGTGGTGGAGGAGAGTTAATTATAGTCAAACTTTGTAATTAAACCATAGCATAACAGGGTTTATAACACTGGCTAAAACGATCCGTCTAGAAGACATTCACTTAGAGCAAATCGTGGCTGATGGCGGTACTTAATTCATGCCATTCACCTCACTGAGGACTCCATGACTTCAAAGCTTCAGCCTCTCATTAGCACTGACTGCATGTCTCCCTGGAGGACAGATATGAATAATGCACATATTTTTATCCTGCCCTTGTTGATGTTTTAATTGTTGCGGCCTATGAATTATGCTTCACGTTCACGGCTGGACACGCTGCTCGAGACAGAAACTCAGAAAATAGTTGAATTTAATCTGAATTGACTTTAAAGCATCATAAGGTAGAAGAAGGTGGCTCAACGTCTGTTTCCATTGTTGTCTAAAAGACAGAAATTACCATGAAATTTGCAAGTTTTCATGAGGGCCCATATGGTGGCAGTGTGATGATGGGTCTTATATACAGTACCTCTGTACCTTGTTGCTGTATGGACTGCCAGTCCACTGGACTATAGGTTTTGAAGTCCCAAGGCTGCAGGATCAAAGGAGGAAGATGGAGGGGGAGATGAATGGTTTGCAGTCTCGCCCTGTCAGGTGGTATAGATCAAGATGCCAGGTTTCACACAGGGGGGCAAAAGTTAACAGCAAAGAGGATGGGAAATATTCTCAGGGCAGCTTAGTAACTGAACTGAGAAGCTTTTAAGCCGTGTCTCCACCGTGGTACAATTTGGTTTGATACATTACGGTACAGTTTGGAAAGGTAAAGCAGTGGATCAGGCTTGCTTTTCAACTAGTACCTTTACTTGGTAGGTAAAGTATGGGCTGTGCCTGATGGCTATGCCAGTGAGATAAGTGGCATGACAACGTACCGGTGTGACAACGATCGGTTTGTGGTTATTTGTCTCAACAAGACGCCAAGCTTTGTATGAGAATAGACTGTGGTCGTTGAAGAAACACTGGTGGCAAGGGAGTTAAGTTTTTCCTGTCGCCCAATCAGCCGACTGTCGTGGGTGGAGCCACCTAACCCTAACCCTAACTGAACCCCTAACCCCAACCGTTCCACTTGGTGGAAACACGGCTTTAGATCACCTATAGTCTATAGAATATTGTGTTTTCAAGCAAGCCACGCAATCAGCATTATCCCAGTTGAGCACCTGCATGACCACATTCAAACTTGTTTTATCATCCATTCTTCTCCTGAGGGCAAATGACTCTCAGATGTGGAGTCTGAACACACCAATTTCATCCAAAATTTGCTCTCAAATTTGATTACAAAAACCGCATTCTAAGGTGATTTGGGGATGCATTCCCCTCACCCCGTTTGTCGAGTGAGAGTAGTTTTCTTTGTGAAGGGAGAGGAGGGAAGAAGTTGGAGACAAGCTGCGAGTACCTGAGGCTTTTCAGGGAGGGACTCATCCATGTGAAACAGGTCATATGTACTTTGTTTGTTTTGTTTCTCTCGGTAGTTATAGAAGTCTCAGTGTGTTCAGCCACTGACATGATTAAAATAAGATTGTAAACTTCTACCAAGTGTCTCGGTTTATTCGACCCTGCACGCACTGGTGTGTTGTTCTAACAAAGAACATTCAACTGTACGGTTCAAAGTAAGGAATTCCGCTTCTCAAACTTTTCTGTGGTACTTGTTGGTGTTTTCAGTAATATTGCTGCTGTATGAAGTCTCTCTTCACTAGAGATGTGCACTTCTTCCACTTCACCTGCTCAGTCGTCGTAAATTGCATCACTCCGTGTGCAACACGGGAGTGTCGCCACAGACAAGGAGTAGGATACTAAAGGTTAAATAAAATAGAAAATCCACAGAGTTCCCACTCTGCTTAAATAAGATATCTGTCAAACCTGAGATTTTCGCCAAGTTAAAAATAAAGAGTCAAATTTGGAAATTTGCACCTGAATAAACGCGTGCGTGGAGATCAGACAGAGATGTAAGGATTTTCCACTGCATTACCAAACCGTGTGAGGACTGCAGACCAAGAGAAATCTTACCACTCCGTTGTTCCAAGTCAAGCCTCAGAAATGCCTCATAATCTTTTTGATCCTCCAACTGAAAGGAGAAGATGTGCACCTCTTTTTTGGCAGTGAATCCTCAGTACATGTGTTTCTTATTCTTTGGTTGATGCGTAGCGCTCCAAATATCAGGCATCAGTTTATTTAATGGATAATATTTTTATTTATAGTGACTTTTAATGTCAGATCAAGAAATCCTGTCAAGGCTTCTCATTCCTGAAAATGCATCTCTTGAATTGCATCGTCAAAAGAGATTTGTCATACTGTCTATAGTGGAGCATCCTTTTGATTTAGTGTAAATAAGATGCACTCAAGAATTGAGTTCACATTCATGTATATTGAATATTGCAGTTAATGTTTTTGATATGTGCTTTTAGACTTTATTTGTAAAGTCTTGGCTACTAGTTTTCAGAATCAACTTTCAGAACTTACTTACCGATTAAATTCAAGTCCTTATTTTGTGTTTTAAAGCCCCAGTATGTGAGACAAAACACACAATAAAGGCATTTCTCAATCTCAATTTCTCAATTTATAGCACAAAAGCTGCTGGAAGTAAAAAGTGGGCATGAAGTGAGCTTCTGCAGTGAGTGACAAAGATTCTGCTGCTGTGTGTGTGTGTGTGTCTTCGTGTTTTCAGCCAAGGAAGTCCGTTTATTTGCCGCAGTCTTGCTTTACTGGCAGAGCAAATCACTGCTACACTGAGAAACCCGAACAGAGAGAGTTGTGTGGTGCTGATAGGCTTAAGCAGCATCCCGTGAACTCATTTGGCAGTGGTTGGAATGTAACGGACATTAATATTTAAAAGTGAGGCACGACAGTTTTAAAAGTTGCTCAACCGATACACCACATGTGTACTCCTGCAGTAATCGCACACACACATAAACAGGATGCCGATGTGCCAGTCAGGGGGTATTTATAATTTGTGCCATCTTCACACATGTTTGTAAGAGACATCAGGGGCTGGAAACCATCCTGGGGGGGGGGGGACAAGCAGATTTTCTGACCTGCCAGAACTTGTACGTACAGGAGATCATCCACAACACCCCACTCCCACAAATGCGGCTGATTTATGCATCACATATGTTAGACTGTCAAATATGCTAAACTGCCCGATCGACCATAACCATGCACCCAGTTTGACTGATATTCATTCGCCTCAAATGTCAAATAGAAGGGAACATTTGAACAGGGCTGTCTGAAAATAAATAGAGGCTTGTTTTTTTTGTGTGTGTGTGTACATGTTTCTATTTTAACATGAGTGAAAATTTGCATACTTTTAATACATCTGGGTGTGTATAATTTTGTGTATGAAGCTGTGTTTTTGCCTGCGTGTGTTACTTCTGCCTGCTCAAGAGCATGTGTTTATATACTTTTTGGTTTTGTGTGTGTGTGTGTGGATGTCGTATTCTGGGTGCTTGTGTTTTTATTGCACTGAAGTGTGATTATGCGTATCTGTGGGAATTGGTGTATCAGCAAGACATCAGCTGAATAGAAGTGAGAACAGAGGGGTAGAAAGCGCAGGGAGTGGAGTCAATCAGAAAAAGCCTCCAGGGCTTCTTTACACTGAACAGTAGGGGGCATCACACTTCAGACAGATTCATCAGCCCTCCAAAATCCTCACCTCCTCCTCCTCCTTTCTCCGTCTCTCCCTGATCTCTCTCTTCCTTAAAGTCAGTGTACATTTTCTTCTTTTTTTTTCCCAACAAAGCAGCTCTTTAAAGCTGAAGCTCAAGAAGCAGAGCAATCAGGGGGATGATAAGTGATCACAGAGATTGTGGAGTCTTTGATGATTTTTTTGGGGGGAGGAAAGTGGGTCATAATAACAGCAAAGCAGTAATTGATCTATAAAAAAGTAAGAAATATTTCTCATAACAATTTTAAAAGCAAATCAGTATGTTTAAAAACCCATTTTTGAATGATTACTGGAAATGGTCATTCGAAAAAAAAAAAAATCTTTGGGGGTCAACAAAATTACAAAGAGCTGGATGATGTGGATCCTCCACATGGTTGCGGGTCACTGGAGCGAATCCAAGGTGACACAAGGTCAAGTGCGGGGTACACCCTGGATGGGTCACCAGTCCATCACAGGGCCAACATACAGGGACAAACAACCATTCACTCCCACATTCACACCCGTAGAAAACCCACGCACACATGGGGAGAACATGCAAACTCGGCTCAATTTTAGACTATTCTTCTTTAAATCCCACAGAGGAAGTGCCAAAACAAAATTGGAGTTGGATGTTTTACCGAAAATTCTACTGCCCTATGGGATGCAGTTAAAAGTCTTGCAAAAATAGCGAAATGACCCTTTAGTCATTAATTTTGACACATTGAATCTCCTTAAAAACATTCCTAGCAATAAACCATTGAAACAAAAACTACCCTGAACACTTTATTCTTCCTCACTGACCCTGCAGTACATGTTGTGATTGGTAAGAGTTCTGTTGGAAACCACATGTGTATCGACCAGCAGGGCAACAAAACAAATTTAGCAGCGTCTCAGTCAGAGATGCAGCACAGGAAGAGAATTTTGCCGCCTTCAATTTATGCATTTATTCAGCAGGAAAATCCACTCTGTATCACTCTTCCTCAGAGGCCTCCTGTGTGTCTACAGCTCTGTGCAGAGATGTTTAGATTCATATCCAGCATTCAGCCTGCAGCCTGTCATACTGTACCCATGCATCTCATTACCCAGAATGCAAATAAAACAACCAAAGGTTCAGTCAGAGGTGGAATGTTCACATAAGTTACACCAGTAGCTGCTAATGTTGCCTTGGATAATTTCCTTAGGCAGACGCGATACTGATATTTATACTTATTGCTATTTGCTATTAATTGTAATTGATGATTAGTATTAAAGATATTGTGCAAAAATGATGTAAATATCTCCAATTAAAATGAATAGATAGATCCATAAAAAGGTAAAACAAGTTGAGTATCTTTTGGAGCTTGCTCCATTTACAACTAGTTCAGTGCATTGCGCTCCTCAGATTAATTACTGATGACAAATAAACTGACACTTCGCTTTGTAAATGGATGCACAATGAAAGTCAGATTAATTGAATATTCATTGTCCCTATTTGCGTCTTTGTGTTGACTTTTATGTCAATTTCACCATGTGAAGACTTTACTCTCGGTTCGTCCTGTACGCACCATTTGAGCCGTGACTTAATAGATCCAGAAGTCCTCAAGTACATCAAGGTGATTTATTGATGGTGAAGACTTCAATAAATGCCAGGAGAGAAACATTAATCATTATTGTTAAAGTCAAACCTGCACGGCTTCTATGTTGTAGTTTCAATGTTTTGAGGCAGTTTTATTTTAGGTTAATTGGCTGCAGGGCAGCACAGCTCGCTTCCCACATAGATGACTCCTTAATTACTTTATTTCAGAAGTGGGCGAGTGTGCACATATTATGCCACCATTACAAATGTGTTGATGATTAGCCTTCCCTGGGGTCCAGATCACATTTCCCTAAAATAAAACCAGGAGAACGAGAGAGCCACAAAGTAGAAACATGCTTAATCAGGTCAGTGTGCTTCGTTTCCTTGCTGCCTCTCCTCTTCACCTTATCCCCTCCTTACTTCCACTCGTTTATTTCCCATCTCACAGGTTGATTTTGTCCGTTTTCCTGCTTTTTCCTCCCAAGATGATCTTGAGTGCGATAAATACTTAATCAAGAGCATCATCTTCACCTTCATGACTTCACAACCAAGCTGCACCACCTCATCGCTTCCCTCATGCATGCATATTTCACAGCCCGGAGAGGAAGAGATGGTGAGAGGGAGAGGGAGAGGGAGAGAGAGGCAACACCTAAGAGAGCTGTGCCTGCTGCATGAGATGTGTACTCTCCAAACACAAGTGGACTGATGGAACCAGACAACAGGCCTCCAGGGTTCTGCCAGAGTTCTCGGTGGAACGTTTACAAAAAGGATGCAAAGGAAGCGGTTAGACCTCTGAGGCACATTTGTTGACCTCGATCCTAACTGGGGCTAGATTGGAGAAAATTGTAAAAAAGAAAATTTGTAAAAAAAAAACAAAAAAACGTACAAATCAACAACCCATTTCAATAGATATCACCTTTCACTCATGAAGAAACTGACATTTATAGGTCCGCTGTGTTATATTTAAGAGGGTTTATTGGCGTGAATTGATTAAAAATAAAACAGTTTGCCCTAAGAATAAGTATTTTATTTGCACTTTAGGCAATGGTTTTGGTTTACAGAGGCTGCCATGTTCCATGTTTCTAAAGGAGCCAGGATGGACCAACAAACCAGAGAGGCCTACTACACCAACAAATAAGAAAAACATCCTTTTTTGGTTTGTGAAGGCCACCATAGCTCCCTGAAGTGCTTGGGAAAGGGAGGGGTGAGCATAAGAGTCCTTTATCCTTTAATCTTAGTAAATTCTCTTTATGTGGACAATTAACTCATTTGATGCTTTAGTAAAATGAAATAAGCAAGATTTCCAGTTGTTGCATTACCATAGAAAGCATTTAGTTACTTTGTGTGCAATTCTCTGACTCACTACTTGCAGTGATCTTATTATCACGTCCTAAAGTTACACTGACTCACGGCATGTGTTTGTGAACATCAGGCCGAATGACTCATAGTCAGAAAGCCACACATCCACTCTGCAGTTCAGCCCTTTTATTTATCCCATTATTTGACCTCATTCTTGTAGCGCTTGTCTAGTTTCCATTCATGGGTATAGCAGTGCTGCTCAGTGAGGACTTAGACTGCAGCCTGCTGTGATACATACACAACTGTTGCCTTGACAGTTTAACATTATTAAAAAAAATAGGTTCATTTTCATCATGATTAACTATAAGGTCACTTTATACCCCCCCCCCCCCAAATTTAAATTTATGTAGAAAGTTTTCATTTTCTTCTGTTTTTTTAGTTTAGTTTTAGAGCAAATTCATAATACAGTTGATTTGCAAAGCAAATAAGATTATATGGTATATATTAAGAGACTCAATGGACTATATTTTACAGTGTTTTTTTTTTTTTTTTTTAGAATTAACATCAGCGCTGGTATGCAGGGTAGCAACCAAAATGGTCGACAAAACAGGATTATAAAGTATCAATTTACAGGTTGCTGGCCAATTCCGGTTATGAGCAGACATGGAAAGTTTGCACGCTGTCCAATAACGTAGTGATTGCCAATATTAATGTGAGTAGGATGGAGATGTTCAGGAAACTCAGCTTACGATCTGATTAGACCTGAAATGAACTGGAAAAACGAGAGAACCGTGTCAGCGTGTGGTCATATACAGAACACAGTGACAATCAGTGTGCGTGTGTGTGTGTGCGCGACTGTATACAGTGTATGATCTGCTGTATGGATGCATTCAATGCAGAACACATCCAGGTGTGTTTTAGGCACCGGTCCATGTATATGGAAGCCAGATCGTTTTCACACAGCAGCTCAACAGGCCCAAGTGCACGGCCATCTGGAAGAAGTTTCCTACTTTCTCAAACATTGTTCCTGTGAGGAGGAACACAAGTCCACAACTGCACACAGCTGGAGGAAAGAGAGGGAGAGAGGGAAAGAGTGAGAGTGGGCGAGGGAGAGAGTGATGGTGAGAGATTGAGTGTTCCTTCTGGACTTGCTTCTGTCTAATCTATGAAAGTATCCCCACAGGAAACAATAGTTGGCAGAGATTTCAGACCTGGAGAGAATGTCCTACTATCTACTTCTGTCCACACACACATTCTCATGCAGAATAATTACTGAGGACACTCATAGACATAATAACCCTCGCCCCTTACCCCAACCTTAACCACCACATGGACATCACAAGTAAATGCCTAACCCTTAACCTAAACCCAAATCTATCACTAACCCCTAAAAGCCCTTTAAAGATGTGAGGACCAGCCAAAATGTCCTCACTTTCTCTGTCCTCACAAAGATGCACATTCAAGAACATACACACACACTGTCCTTCTTTCCCTTTTCTGTTGCATCTTTACAATTTCTCGGCCTCACTAGAAGCTCCTTCCCACAAGGTCACTCTGACTTCTGGATCACACACTGCAAAACAAAGACAAATGCTGCAGGAAAAACTGCAATAGTTGCATGCGTTTGTTACTTGTGAGTCATAAATGCACAGAGATTTGCATAAAGTATTGGAAAAAAAATCAGGACATCATCATAACAATCAATAAAGTCAAGTTTTGCTTTTTTTGCGGGGCTTTTTACTGTAGATTTTGCCAAGATCAATTTCTATTATATCATGAAAACAGAAGCTGTCAGAAAACTAGAAAATTAAAAGTCAGACCAATGAAAATGAAATAAAATATAATTTCAACAATATTATAGCTCTTAGGGTTGAAAGTGTTTGGACTTTGTTGCTCATTATTTTCAAGTGACTTTCTAAATCCTTCTATTAAATTTACATGGTGGTAATTTTATGTAACTTGTTATGTAAGCCTGGTTGAAAACAAATGCTTTAGCTTTTTAGACAGAGGAAGTGGTGCTCTTTATCTCCTTATGGGCAAATGGGTATTACAACTGTCAGAAATGAGAGAAAAGGAAAAGCAAGTCTTTCATTATTGTACATTCATTGGTGTTTTAACCTCATGTCATCCTTTTCCTCTATCTCCACTGTGGAGACAGAGGAAAGAACAAGACTGAGACTGAGTTTAAGGACAGGAAAATAGGGTTTTAACATGCATATGAAATGTTAATTGTGCTTTAGAACAACATGTCATATTCCTATAGATAAAGACACTGGGAAATTGGCTTGTCAGTTGATTTATAATAGGCTGTCTGTGGAGTCATTAGGTGTTTCCAAAATGTTCATTTTTGTATTATTATTATTATTATTTTTTTAATAATAATAATTCCAGGCACTTAAATTCAGCCAGGAAAAAGTTTTTTTTCCCCCCTGAATTAAATGGGAAATCCGGGAGGTTGTGGGTAGCCAATCTTTCCTGGCTCCATCAATGAAAACTTCTGTTTTGAAGGATCAATGCATGTAGGGATGTGGAAGTACACACACACACAGACACTCACACACACAGCCCACGCTGTATGTTTTGCATGTAGAGAGGAAACAAAAGGAAAGTGGGACTAATCCTCTTGCTGGTCACTCCAGCACGTTTGCTCTTCACACTCTTACCTGACAAAGAGTACACACACAAACCCAGTAGCATACAAGCTCATCATTCTTGGTTTTGATATACTGCCAAAAAACTGTGTGTGTACTTGAGAAAGTGGCCGGCTGTTTGTTGAAGTCTAATAAAAGCATCCAATGTGTTTGGACAGGCTTTGATCGTACAGCTCAGGCTCACGGCCAGCTCAGCATCATGACTAAGCACTTTTGACCGTTGAGGTTTCCACAGGCTCCGCTCAGGTTTGAGAACATAAACAGTTCAATTACAGTAAGAGGTAGGGACAGCACTGAAAGTTCTGGAGATGTCATTTTTAGATAACGAAAGTCTGTGTTTTACAGTCAGAGGCCATATTCGACCTTGCTGGTGCAACAATTCATACAAATTCCATTCCATGAATCAATTAATCATTGAAATAATCAATGATCAATAGTCAATAGTAATGGGTTGCAGCTTTAACCATTTATGTGATGTTTTCAAAAAAAGATTAGATCTTTTTATTTCAGATACTGAAGGTCAAGATTCAGTGCCATAAAATGCACTTGAGAGAGCAGTGAGACAAAAACAAGAATCTGGCTAAAAGCTAAGAGCAACCCCTTTAACAGTGCATGTAACCATCTGAGCAAGTGTTAAAATAAAAATCTTTTTATATAAGACATCACTTGAAGTGTACTTCCTTAATAATAATACAAAAAGAAGAACAGCTGCTCTTCTTTTGTACTGAAGAATGACCCAAGTTTTTGGACTATAGCTCCATCTGCCTTTGAAAGCTCTCCATTCTGAAAAAGGGAAAGAAAAAAAAGACTTTTACTTTGGCAACAGTGGTCTTCTGAAATGACCTCGCAGCTCAGTTAAGTTTAACCTAGCTCTGAAGGACGAGCTGCTAAAGAGAGCAGCTAAGGGTTGTCTAAACCTCCTCTGCTCATTGATTGTCACACTGTGTCGGTAACACTGTGTCGGCCAGATTGCATAGACTCAAAAGTTCATGCTTGGCCTCAACTATTTTTTTTCTTATCCTCATAAGTGCAACTACTGACCCACCGAAAAATATTTCCTCTATGTGGACACAGCTTTTGTCCTCAGTTGGACATGTTGACTGGCTTTTGTGTAATTCATCCTAAATGCATCCATCTGGAGGTGGATTGAGGATGCATGCACTTATTATTATTATTATTATTATTATTATTAATATTATTATTACTTTTGGCTTCTTCCTTTGAAAGCTTTTGGTTTCTTCCGGGTCACCATAATGGATGATTTTTTATGCAAGATGCCCTTTCTGATGCGACCAACTGGGGTCAATTTAGTGTCCAATTGACAATGAGCAATGGGAATTGGATACCTTGCTCAGGAGTACCCCAACCCTTGACCTGGGACATGGGACTTAAACGGCAATCTTCCAGCCACAAGCCAAGTTCCAAGCCAACATTAACTCACATTAAGTCACATGAGTTATTTTTTTTTCTAATAGTTCAGACTTATTTCATGTTACAGCAGCATGAGTAGATCTTGTAAAAAGTCACACATTTGTATTTGAATAAAGGGTGTGTACATCAAATCCTGATCTCATGTGCTGACAGGAAGACATATCTAGGATGTTTTTTAATGCCAGACAAAAGCAGTCCTATTTAATGCTGTCCACATGTGATCAGATTACTGATGATGATGATGTTAGGGGCCTATAACACACAAACACACACACACTGTCTGAATAGAGCTGGCAGCTTCTGTTTCTCCATCAATACAAACACTTTAGTGGCCACAGAGAGCTCTTCATAAAGTCTTATTGCTGCTTTATTTATGAGCTCGGCACCATCAGAACAATGAGCCTTTCGATAACACGGCACGGATAATTACCATAAAACAACGGCCATTATGGCGTTAATGATGTTGTTAAGATATGCACAGTGGGACCATTGGATGAGCTGATGAGGTGACGTCAGAGTTAGTTTTCTGTTTGTCTTTGGTTTATGATCCTTTATCGCCCCGACAATAGGGTGAAGTGAGTTGATGGGGCCGTACAGGTTCAGAGATGAGACAAAAAAAGAAATCTCTCTAGAATTAGTCACAGGAGAATGTCATAAAGCTCTGCTTAAGCCCACGTGTGACCTCATTAGGTAATTTCTAGCATATTTATAGGAAACTTGTTTTAAATGTGCTTTACTGGATAACAGCAGCATCAACATGACGGACGACCAATGTGCTGTACAGTAGTGAAGCAAACATTTTAAAAAAAATGTAAAATACATACAGAGCCCAACACACATTCCAAACAAACTTAAAAACTGTACAGCATCCAGTGATCTTAGCTTAGCATACAATTTGGAAATAGTTCACAGATCATACAATCCACTGACCAGTACCTCTACAGCTTCTTGTTTTAGCTGAAAAAACAGAGTCTAAGCTGGTTGCCTTGCAACCACACAGTGATGACAAGACTATAAGACGTTCTGGTAGTGGGCGGATTTTGTTTTAGAACAGGTTGAGAGCAGTTGTTTACAGTGTTTTGAGGTTGAGCAGATGAATAATGTCATCATCCACTGCCGATGGCTGATGTCAACCATCAATGTCACTATCTTTTTTATTTTTTTTTTTTAATATAATAAATGAAGGTCATATTCTCAGAGTCCATACTTCCAGAAAACAATCAACCAAAAGCCAGATTAGAAAATAAATCCAGATATATAGATGAATTTGTTGATTTTGTTTACCCCTGATGCCACGCCCCCTCCTTCCCACACATTCACAAATTTTTATTACTGCTGTAATGTAAAAATAATCCATCTCTGCACCCGGGTTGGGGTCACAGCTGCAGTATTAACATATGCAAAAAAGTCTAAATTAATACTGACAAAGTGATTCTGTGAGACAACAACGAAGCAGAATTCTTCCTTATTGTCCCTCTGTAGAGCTGCAGACTCTGTCTTTGTTTATTTATCTTCCTGACCAAGTGATTGATCCTCACAGTCTTTTTACTGCAGTCAATTTGTATCCCAGCTTTTTTCCCCTAAGTTAAGTTGAATGCGAAACACAACAACCAGCCGTTTTAAAAGAGTGATATCTCCTTTTCATTTGTGCTGCCCTAGTCCAGATGCTATTGTGCTATTAAATAAAAATTAAATAATATTTGCCAAACGTTTGAATAATTCTCATGCACAACTCAATCCATATATAAGAAAATAAGTCTTTTTCTGTACCAGGCTTATTCTGATTCAAACATGGATTATGTTAAGCAGTGTTTGTTCCAGTGAGCTGGCAAGGCCACCAGCAAAATGCTTTCAGGGGGAAAAAGCATCATTATGAAATGCCAGCCAACCCTTTTCTGGTGCCAGAGAGGTGGCATTTGGTGAGATATTGGAAGCAGAAGTCCAACAGCATCAGCCCAAACCATGAATTCAGCTGATGTATGTGATCCAGAGTGGGTCAGGACAAGAGGGTGAAGAGGAGAGAAGGCAAGAGCAGCTTATCGGAGGATGGAGAGCTGAACTTACCTGGCAAGAACAGAACAGTGACATGTCCCACACAGGGAACAAGTCAGCAGCTGACAGCTGATGGTTGATGGTTGATGGAGGGTAGATGTGGGGGCCGGGGTTGACGACACAGTCACTTGGAGCTACTGTGGTCTCCCCAGCTGGCTGCAGAATTTCTTATCAGGAGCCAATTTAACAATGTGGCCATGGAGAGAGAGTGAAAGAGAGCAATCAGTGGAAACAAATGTGTTTACAATTATTGCTGTGGCTGTTAGGATGCTGTCAAACGGAAGGCACTGTTAAATCTGTGTTGCACCTATTGTGTTATGATTCTGCCCTAATCAGAATTCAGGAGATTTTATTTGAACTATTTTACAAAAAACAGAGTGTTAAGCTGTCATTCAGCTTCCAGGAAGATGAAGACAACTGGTTCCTATCAAATGACCCGTTTTTACTGGTGTCTTAGAAAATGTTTGCTGTCAGAGCTGTTACTTTCACCAAACAGATTATCTTGTTTGTGTCCACCAACAAGTGCTTCTAGTCTGTATATTTTACAGACCCCCAAAGGACAGGTATCTGAATTTCCCACTCATTGTCTACTGCTCATGGGGGGTCAATCCCAGGTGGCATAGGGCAAAGGGCACTGGGCAGGTCGCCAGTCCATTTCAGAGACAAACAACTCTCACATTCACACCAGAGGTCGGCGTCCAATTACCCTCTGCAGGTTTTGTGGGAGGAAACTGGAGAACCCAGAGAACACCACACCACAAACTCCACACAGAAATCCTTGGTCCAACCGGGATTCAAACCAGTGACCTTTCTTGATGTGAGGCAACAGTACTAGCCACTGTTGCACCATATTGCCCCTTGCTCTTTGCTATGTATAAGATATCTCTTTTCACTGTTTATATTGTGAAATAGTTTGCAATCATTTATTATATCTTTACTAAAAAATGTTTCCCCGTATATAAAGTTTAGTTTGGCAAATACTGGACCAGAGGATGACAGATAAATCCCAGTGTATGTGTACGGATTATGAACATCAGAAACGTAAAACAGGGCAGAGGCACATTACAAATAAAACTTGCTGATGAAACTCAACAATCAACTAATTCTGACTGCAGTAGCTCTAATGGTTAGCAGAAGTGGTGCATTATTTAATAGCCTGCTTATTATTCATGAAATTCACTTTTTATTGGTAAAGGTAAGGGTTTGTTATTTTTACATATATGCTGACTGCAGTAAAGCTTCGAAAAGCCTATTTAACAAAACTTTATCAAACTTCGAGTTAAAGTTGGTGCGTTGCAATATTAGAATTATGCATCACAATTACGTTGTTGACACGAACGGCTTCCATATTGCGTTGGTTTTTGCGGTGCATTTCTGTTTTTATCAGAATGTATGAGCTGCACTTTGGATCGGTTTCATTCATATTAATCTTCTGAATGAGCAACTGAATGAAACCTTACATGCACTACAAATGTATAATCAACAGAATCCTATCCATTTATTCATAAGTGATACTTATAAGCAAACTACTGTATCAGAGCATCTTTGTCTTGGGACACTTTGGGATTCTGCATGAAGGATGGATCGGACGTACAATAATGGAGTGAGAAACTGAAAATCCACAGCCTTGCCATATAGAGTTATAGAGGGGGGCAGAAGAAAAGCTCACAGAGAGGTGTGAGTGTAGAGAGGAGATGTGCTTGGTGTGTGTATAAAGGCTTTTGATAGTGGTGGGAGAAGGGCAGACACTGCTTCTCCCTCTGCTGACCCCTCACACACACATACCCACACACGTACACGCATCACTGGCTGCGAGGCAAAAAGCTTCGAGGAGCTGACTGATCAGGCCCAGAGGCTGACGTGAAGTCAAACTCTAATCATACAGTGACTCCATTTCCCAGGAGGCTATAGCTGCAGCAGCAGCGGCTCCATACGGCCTCCACCTTTTACCAAACACCCTCCTCATCTCTGTAGTCGAGGTGGTGCCTCGCTGTCACTGTCACCATGACTACCAACTGCAGAAACAGCAGCAGCAGCACTCAGAACTGGCGTCCAGCGTGTAATACCTTCATTTAAATACCATCAGCTGAGTAAATACAGAGCCTGGGAATCAAAATTGTATCTGTCAGGAGATTTAATTATGTCTGACTGCTGGGCCATTGTGATGTTGTTGTTTTTTTTCTCCCTCCACCCATTCAGGCAGTCAAAGCAACTTATCATCGCTGCTTATGCTCATTCACTTCACCCGCTGTTTCCTCAGCCAAATTAAACCCCACAACTGCTCCGACCCACGACAAGGAAATGTGGAAAACCCACCAGGGAGGGTGCAAAAGAAATCACTGCGTTAAACGGAATGACTACAATGAGTTGACAAGATTTAAGGCTGAAGGGAGGGAGCGTAGTCCTGACTTAATCAAGCTGGAGCTTCTTAGCAGTTTTTCCTAATAGGAGAATTTAATTTTTTTTTTTAATTAATGCTGCATTTGGCTCTAGTTCCCTTTTGTTATTTTTTTTTATTTCTTCATCTACGGCAATAATATCCACCTTAGTATCTAATTTAATAACACATCAAAGTAGATAGACAGTTTCACCTTTTTCTGCTTGGCCCTTGGCAGGTGGAGGAGTGTAGCTGAGGTTGTGTTTTTGCAAACATTAATTAAAATCATCAGCCGGTTTTTTTTTTTTTAATAAATAATTAAGAATAGAATACTGTTATTTGTCTACTATTTTGGTTTGGTTTGCGGTCAAATCAAAACATTTGAGGACGCTGTAATTTTGAAGTTGGGGAAAACAAGAATTTTTTGTTTTTTTTAAAAGAGTGGAAAGGCTGAAGAGCCAGTTAAAAAAGCGTCTACCAGTAAACAAGCAGAACACAGAGGATATGTTCCGCTTGTATATACTTTCTTATATCTGCATGCACACCAATCACTTATGTCGAATTTAACATCTGCATTTAACCCCATCCCCTTTTACACACCACAACCTCAGGGACCAACAGAGGTTTGATCAGGACACCTCAATTGTGCCCCAGGATTTGAACTGACAACTCTCTGGAAATACTATTTGACCTTTTTTCATATGTTGAAGATAGTAATCAAATATTAGCTTGCTGATATACAAAATTACTTATTTTACTACTTCCTGATTGACCGTACAGAGGAAACCAAAATACTTAGCCTCTAAATTGTATTTATTTTATAAGAATAATGATTAAAACGAAATAACCATTTTATTTAAAATCCCCCAAAGTGTCTTAAGTTGCTTTGACAGGAAGCACACTCCATCCAATGTTTGCATACCGTCTGTGGATAGACTTTGTGCCTGGCGATGATGTCATCAACCTCTAATACACTCTGATCTATGGCTTCACTTGATGGCGTCGTCTTTCTTTGTCTCCCTTCCATGATTCACTTCTGGAATAAAAAATGCAGTGCAATGTGACACAGCGTCTCCCTGCTCTAATATTAAATTGAATATGAATAATAATTGTTACAGGAGAGAGACATTACCATCATCCCTCTCACCTCTGGGTTCCACGGCAGCTCTCAGCCTCTTCATCCCCGTATGTCGGCTGCATTAGTCTCTTCTCTTTCCCCAGCAGCAGCAGCTCTGGATGAAAAACCTCCCTACCTTTTAATAAAACATTCAAGTCGACTGACTAATTTGATACGAGGGAGGATTTTTCGAACAGGAAAAAAAAAAAAAAAAAAAAAGACTGCCCATCAGAGATACTTGTGCTGATTGAGAGCCATTTGGAGACATTTTTAATCCAATAAGCCTCCCACACCAGAGTCAAATTAAATATGTAAAACCAACCCTGTTTCTTTTTCTTTTTTTTTTTTTTTTTTAGTTCAGTACAAAAAGAATTCACTAATTTTTTTGCATGACCATTTCCTCTTGAAATAAAAGAAGTGAACTTCTCTATTTGGGGTTTTTAATTATAAATCTTGAAATAAACAAGGTACGTTCATTTTTATTGAGGTCAAGAAAAATCATCTTGGTTTAAATATTATTTATTAAAAAAATCAATAAACAATACATGAGCATATAGAATATTTTGAGTACTTGATAAAATGTACACTTGTGAATTGTGATTAAAATCAAATGTCTTGGTAGTTTTGAAACTGGTGAATGCACAGCTACTGTTCAGAACTCACTGTTCAGAGTCTGGGATGTCTACAAAACTGCGAGAGCTTCCAGTGTCTAATCAGATGGCTGGCGGAGTGGTTTCACTAGAGCAGCAGGGGTTTAAGGGCACCTCCACCTAATGAGCACTCTCCATTATCACCACAGTGCACAGAGAGGCCAGGTGTGTCGGTGAAATCAGTATCTACTGATGAGCTGAATGCTGCCTCACTGCAAAAAAAAAAAAAAACTGTAAAAAATATGAAAATTTTTCCCAGATTTGTCCTTGTGCTGTTGACGGTCAGTCTGACCGTAACAGACAGTTGAGTGTGCTAGTTAAGAGTCACAATGGGACAGAGAGCATCAGCATAGGTCTGTTATTTGTTTCTGTTTAGCACAATGTTTTCGTCTTTCCCCTACATTCAGTAAAATGTAAAACAGGTAATAAATGACACACAAATATTGTTCGATAAATGTTTAAGTTACGTCTGTCGCCCCAATTTGCACTCTGTGTCTGCAGTGTAGTGCACTTGCATATTTTGAAATAAAAAAAACTGTGCATAAACCCAATTTTAAAGCTCCACAATGAAACTTCTCTCACTAAAACACTGCTTGTGTTGCTCCCCATCACAACATTTGTTGACAGTGTTTACACACTACAGCTTTAAATCATAAGAGAAGTAGGGGGGGAAGTAAAGTTATAGTGCACTATGTAGCAGTTATTCAAGTTTACATTAAAACTTGATGTAGTGGTAGTCGGCTGATTAGTCAAATAATAATTGATCAGTGTTGATTATTAAAAAATTGCAAAAGTCACAACTCTACAGTGATGCAACAGCAACTGTTGAAGTGTGAAAAGTTTAATTAATGCTACAGTTACTGAGTGTACCTGAAAATACTTTGCTGAATAATTGGTTTTAGTAGCAAACAGTGCAACCTATTTGTAATGGTATAATTTCTGATTAGCTGTAAAGTTAATTTATTTGTTTTTCTTTACATAAGGTCTCAAATTATCCATGGGATCTTTAGTACTTTATTTAGTCATCATTTCACTATTCAGCGTTACACAGACCTCCTTGTTTTCAACCACATTCCCCCTGCTTGTCTTTTTGTTGTGGAATACTTGTTTTCCTCCCTCTGATGTTCAACATAGAGAGAGAGAGCAAAAACTCAGAAATCAAGGTCAGTAGTAATGGTTCAGAGGAGGAGGAAAGCACAGTAATGTACAGACGGCGGACAGCTCTGTTAACGTCCAAGTGGATGGGAGCCGATGGGGATGAGAGGCTCTGCTGATTTGCCACAGGCATCTGCTCAGTGACTGTGGAGCATGAGTGGTTTGATCATCATCTGTCATGAAGAGCTGATATCGAAGGAACTTAAGATTTACGTTGAAAGCACTCATCTGTGTGACTAAAGTGATTTGAAGCGCATCATTGCTGCCCCTGGATCATTTGGATTACATCTCCAAACTAGAAGCCTTTCTGGGAAACAAAAAGCCCCCAAAACCTCAGTCAGTCAGGGAGACATTGCATAATGCTCATTTGGCGGCCGACCGGGACATTTGGCTCTGATTTGGCTCCTCTTTAAGCAGCAGAAAACGTAAAATCAGCAAGGATTTTGGCTAATCCTCTCAGCCCACTGCTTCCCTCCCCCTGCTGAATGTAAGACGAAAACAAGCTCAGGCATTTGGACCTCCTGACAGAGCCAAGCCCAGCTCACCCTCATTACATTTTCATTGTGAAATGGGGTAGAGATGGCTTCCTGGTGACTCGTTGGCTTTTGCTCTTTTCCTACCAGCATGAGGGGTTAGAGATCCTGCCTGAGGTCCAAGGTCCGAGCCAAGGCCACCGCCCACTGAGTGAAAGTGATCACAGCTGCCCACTTATTCACTGCTGCCACTCAACTTTTGTAGCTGTTTTTAACTGAAACAAAAAGCCAAGCTTCACACAAACAACCCCAATTCCCAATATACTGAATGCTGTGGTTAAATTAAGGCTTCCTCTTTGTTCTTTAAAATGTTAAAAATCTCTTTGCTCTCATCTGTCAGTGTCAGCTAATTCTCTTCACAGCTATCTGAGAGATGTGATCTTTTCAAAGTAGCTGCCTTTAAATAACACCCACTTGCATATAATGAGTCAATAGCTCTCGATGGACTACTGTGAATAGGTACAGATTAATTTAAAGGACCAGTTTATGGCCAAATGAAAAGCAGAATACTGCATATCAAAGTTTATGAGAAGCCACTGTGGCCTTTTGGAAACCTAACAACATGGAAAGCCCTCCTTAAAGCCAGTTTCTGATTTTTCCATTCTGTGCTCCAGAGTCAATGGGAAAGGGCCCACTTATTGAATTTAAGTCTCATTCTCAGGTTAAAAAATGCATCATTGGTATGTTTGGAGGAGGAAGAACAAAGCATTCACAGAGAAGAACCCCCCCCCAAAGTGAAGCATGGTGGTGGCTAACTCCCAGTTACTCAACAACGGTGTAACCTTTAACATTGCACCCTCGTGTCAGTTGTAAGTGTCCACATGTCCCATTCTAAAGTATGAGAGTCAAACAGAACAGTAGCCCAAATAACCCAAAACAAATGTAATTATATGACAAATGCTGTCTCTCTATGGGTTTTCTTTTACAGCCTCCAGACATTATTAATCTCCACATTCTGGCAGCTTGTCGTGCTTTCTATTTTATGTCTGGTTCCATGTGATCTAACAGAACAAATTTTACTCTTCAGTGTAGTGTGCAGGACACTGATATTGGGCAGTGAAGGACAAGCAAGTATGGTCAGCCGGAATTAACTGTGATAATTGTGTGTTTCACTGTCTGGTGAGAGTTGCAGTTCCAGTCATATGAAAATAAGGGTCCACACCAGTCTGCCATTAAACACATGCCTATGTGATACCATACTCCATTCCAGTAGGTGGTGGTGGTGGTGGCCCAATAAGGTTGTTTGTCAACCACCATTTAATACTGCAGTGTGTACCTTTTAGTGATTTTGGTTGTTGTTAATAATTTTATTCTGCCTCTGTTTGGTCTCTGTGAACATTATTTCAAACAGTTAGGAGATCTGACTGTGGTTTGTCAGTATACAGCAGCAGCACATGGCTGGATGGGCCAAAAAGCATTACTCCCTTTGAACTACTGGATGTCCATGTTTTTTGAGCAGTACAATTCACTTCTGAAACTTTTCTTGAGCACCCCTTTGTGTGTTTGTGTCAGTCATACGCCAGCGTGTAGCACTTATCTCATTTTACTAGAGCAATGTTGCTGTTTTTTGTCTTTTGTCTTGACCATATAACAAATCACTTCCAATGGTTTTAACGTCAAAGATGTTTGTTTGATGATTTTTAAAGTTACACATTGCTTACTTTAAAATAAGCACCCATTTTGATTTGTCATTGTCCTCTCAATCCAAAGGCATATGTGACCAGCTAAACTGGACATTTTGGATCGGCGAAATGTACAGAACCTGTTTCATTTGTAGTTGATGTACACGGTCAGAAAGGTCACACACTTGGGCTGCATGTCCCTGCGGACTTGTACACTGCTTATATTTGTATTTGTATTACCAAAGTACCAAATCAACAACCGATAATCTTTCGTTCATTGTCATCATGGCTTCAACAATGAAAGTCAGGAGACTAATGCCACCGTTATAAAGTTCTAGCACTACTCGTCTCTACTTGATTCCACTCTACTTGGTTTGGTATCAAGCCCGTCATGGTCTATTACTTCATAGTACCTCCTTAACATAGGCAGGGTTGTCAAAGCAAGGCTGCGTGAAACTCCCGTGATGCCTTTTTATACGTGACAAGAACACACAACTAGTGATGGGCAAAGACTCCGTCTACCACAGTCACTGAAATGAAATACGGCTGAACGGGTTGTGATTCAGCTCACGATTGCCGGCTTTCCTCAGTGCTGTCGCGATTTTATGTCTTTTTAACTGATCTGCAGTTGGACATTGATTCGTGTGGTTCTTGTGTCCGACGTCGTGCTCATGACTCTTCCGATGATGACACTCCGTGACCAATCAGTGGCCGATGGTCTGTTGACGTCACATTTTTGTGGAACTTTTACTTGGAACCTCGCCACGGCAGGTACTAAAAAAAAAGGACCAGGTACCAGGTACTATCCCTAATGTACACAAGAACAAAAAAAGAGCCGAGTTGAGCCGAGTAGAACTGTATAATGGAATACAGCCATAACACAGCTATAGTTTTAGAACCAGTTTTGTACATGAACATGTAAAATGACATAATCTGTGTTAATCCACCTCAACAATCTATCTCTGCACGTGCCAAGTCAAAAGTTCAGGTCAGTGTGTGTATATGTGTGTGTACTGAGTAAAGCAGTCATCCCCTGCCTAACTACATCTGCAGTCTATTAAGCCCTCAGCACTACACCTTGGCCCATAAATCTCTACTTTCCTTAATATTCTCCAGTTTTCTGGCCTCTAACCACGACACAGTCCCTGCCCTTGATGACCAGACTGAGCCTCCTGATGGCTTCAAGACACAGAGGCAGCAAGGGGTCAAGTGAAGAGGGACAAAAGATTACAGAATCCAATAAAAACAAGCCATATTTGAGAGAGGGAGGGGGCGGAGATAGAGATAGATGAGAGACAGCTGCACACACTGAAATTAAAGACATGGAAAGATCAAAGATGGAAATCCAGGTGGTGACATACACATCCTAGTCTGTAATTAGTTTTTAAAGAATTCATCTGATTTTGAAGTTGTAAACATATACAGTACAACCCATGTTGGTGTGGCTGTTGGCTGTTGGTGTAGACATCCTTCAATTTATATCATTAGATTCTGTTGAATTAAATCTTCATCCAGAAAAAAATTACTCAGTACCTTTGTCATATTTATATATTCTTTCTTGTTTTTATAAAGTTTTTTCTGAACTTTTATTGTATATTTGTTCCATGAACCTGCAAGGGGACTAGATGTAAATTAGTACTATAATAGCTCTATTTAAATAAATAAAACAAAATACAAAGTCAATTTCTACACTGTTTATAAAATTGGATGTAGCCTTCCAGTTTCTCGAGTGAAGCTTAGGAAGTAGGATGGAAGTTACAGTCAACCACCAGGGGGCCACTCCTCTGGAGGCAAAAATAATTTGAATATAAAACAATGGGAAAATCAGTCTTTTTCTTACTTGGACTAACAAAAATTGGAACATTTTCCTGGGAAGCCAATGTTCTCAATTGCTAGGTCTTCTTCAGAAGAGCATGATGTCAGTTCCTAAGTTATTATTTATTTTACCAGAAACAAGATCATAAAGCATGACACATGAGTGGACACTGTCTAGTATCATCCAGTTAGTGCCATTAAGAACATGGTGCCGGTCAAATATGACCATTTATATGCATAGTCCATGCACGTAACTCTCTAAAACACTCATCAGCCTTCATTACACTCTAACTCCTTCCCGTCCCTGTAGCCTCTCCTGTCTGGAAGTCATGGCAGCATTGCCAGGCTGGCCCTGTGGATCCATGTTGTCCCCAGAGCCAGAGGTTTCACCTCTCAGTGACCTCACCAAACACTCTTTCAACCAGAGCCTAATCCAGTCAGACACTTGGAGCCCCGCCGTCTCACCTTACGCTCAGCTCGGACCCGTCCAGCCTCCCTCGTGGGTGCTCTCTGTCTGCTGCTCTGTGAAAGGCTGCTTATTTCAAGGCTATAAAAAGCCTCTTCAGCCTTAACTGAGAGAGGCAGAGCGATGGAGAGGGTACTCAGACAGACAGCGAGAGGGAGAGCGAGCATCTGTGTGTGTTTTCCCGTGGGGTTAAAAATTGTCGTGTGGAGCATCTGCAAACACAAGCCCAGTTCATATAAACATGTGTAACACAGTAGGTCAAACCTTGCTGCTGTTTGTACATCACTGCAGCCCTTTAGCGTGTGTGTGTACACATGCATGTTAGAGGCCAAGTCAGAGTTTGTTGGAGTTGCCTTTGAAATCCAAGTATCAAAGATTTTTTGGTGGTGCAGTCAGCATATGGTTTCTGTCATCGGCCAAGCTGCGCAAAACTGTCAAGCCTTTTTAACTGATCTACAGTTCGGCATTGTTTGGTTTGATTCCTGTATCGGTTGTTGCGCTCCTGACTCTTCCACTGATGTCACTCCGTGACCAATTGGTGACCGACAGTTTGTTATCACATTTTAGTTTGGAACCTTGCCAGAGCAGATACCAAAGAAGCACCAGGTATCAGGTAGAATCCCTAATGGAAAAGCAAAGAAAAAAAAAAAAAACAAGCCGAGCTGTGCTAGAACTGTATAATAGCATCTATGTGACTCACTGCAGAAACTCAGCTCATGTGTTTTTATGTAACTACTGAGAAAATCAAAATAGTGTCTGTAGTGTCTTTGATTAACTGCTTGTCTTTGCATCTTTTTCTGAACAGCAGCTCAGCTCTGTTTTGCTTCGATTTACCTCTCAATTTTGCCATTGGGTGTAAAATCTGGTTAGCAGAGAAGGCCATAAAAACAGCAATGGAATAGTATCCGTTCTACCAAAGGTACACTTACTGTACATGCAGTGGCCTAGTAGAACAACCAATAAGACTGCAGATGTCTCTCTTTTTGCTTGAATTATGCTTAAAGGCTATTATGAAATTATTGTTGTATATGACCAAAAATATGTTTTGGTCTACCCCTGATTTAGGTGTTCATAGACTAATACTAACATGACAAGGGCAGTTTTAATGGCTGTGTCAATGTAGTACTTTTAATCAAATCATGTTTGATCCTTTTGAGAAGTTTGCTAATGAAGCAATTAAATTTGTTGGTCAAAGGAAGATGTGAACATTATAAACTGCTAATCAGGAACTATTGCTGACAACACACTCCTGCCGTACTGAAGCCTCAACGACAGCTGAAGCACTGGCTTAAACATTTTGTCCACACAATTAGGAGTCACACACTTTTTAATTGTGAATAGGCATTGATTGAACATGACACAGTAGCACTGGACATTTGGAGTTGGCTCTCCTTGTTATTCAGTCCGCCCTTGTGTCGAGAAATGAGGAGAAACAGCTTTTAAATGAAATCAAGGTGCGTCTCCATTATGTTCTGGAAGCAGCTGCCCGACAGGAAGCAGATTGACTGATTGGATTAGCTGCCACTTTAGTCGCATCACAGGCTCAGGAGACGGGCACCAACAAAATAACGTAATTTTGTTGACAGGTCCTGCTTTTGAAATTAGTGAAGGTGCAATATGAAAGGTTCGTCTTTGTAAAAGTTCTTGTTATCACTTATTCAAAACCCAACAACTGTTTGCAGTTTGAAGAGAATATGAATATAAGTGTGACACAGACACATGTTTGTCGACCTCAAAGGCGATCCTGCCTGTCATGGATCTATGAGTGTGGTTTAACACACACACACAGTATAATGACACTTTGCATATATGATTAATGTAAAGTCACACATGAACATGCACACCAGCTGCACACAACAGCCTCCTGCGGCTTGATTTAACACCTCAGATGATTTAGAGATCAAAGGGAACACAAGGTGAAGACGCACACACACACACTAGGTTCCACGACTTCAGAGAACATTGCATTGACTTACATTCATTTAGAAGATTTTTTAGGTTTACTCTAACCTTAAGGCAAGGCGAGTTTATTTGTATCGCACATTTCATGTAAAAGACAATTCAAAGTGCTTTACATAAAACATCAAAAGAAAAAGTTCATCAAAAGAAAAAGAGTTCAAAGCAAAACAAACTTAACCATAATTGCTACTGCCCTAAGCCTAACCCTAACCAAACCCTATCCTCAGCCTAACTTTAAAACATGTCTTCACCTTAAAATGTAGTAATTTACGTTATTATGTTATATAGGATTGATTTTTGTCCCCATAAGGAAGAGAAGCCCCCATAATATGACCGTATGAAGAGATTTAGGTCCCCACAACATATAGCAGGTACACACACAAACACACACACACAGCTCAGACAGCAAACTGACTGCTGCACAGTCAACTGTAAATAAGCCAATGAATGCATCTCTGTGGGCCTGCAGGGAAACGGACAGTCAGTACCACCTGTGAATATGTGGCCTGTATGTGTGTGTTGTGTTAACCTTGCCATCAGTGGTTTTGCTGTGGGTTGCTGTGTTGATTCAAGCAGTGAGTCATTAAAAAGAAGTGAGGTGATGGGCCAGCAGAACCTGTCATGTTTAATAAATAGGTACATGCTGGCGAAGGAATAAACAGTATGAATTTCTTTGGATTGATTATAGTTTCACTTGAGATTTTATTTTATTTTAGAGCTTGAAGACGAAAATATTTCAAATTACACCTAAGATGTTCTTTTTTAAATCTGCTTATTGACAGAAATTTGTACAATTTGTTCAACAAAAGAAACTGGCTTTGATTGACATTGTACATTTTTAAGCCAGAGAGTCCTTGATGGAGGAAAACTTTACTTAAATTAATGAATGTGTCGTATTGGTTTTCTTTCTAACCTGACCTTTAAGAATTGAGATTAGACTTAAAAGTACAGTGTGTAGGAATTAGTGACATCTATTGGTGAAGTTGCACATTGCAGCTGAATATCTCTAACCTCACCCTTTCACATACTGTATGTAGGAGCCTTCAGTTTTCATTAAAATTTCATTTGTTCCTTAAATATGTGTTGATCCAACATTGCGACCTTTGTAAAAAAGACCTGCTCATGATATGAAGGGCTCATTCTGTGGTAATAGAAACAATTAATTAAAATCAGGTGAGTGTACACTCAAATAAATATGTATAATTGTTTTTAGATTTTTTTTTAGATCTTTCAACCAAATGGAAATAATTGTACCTAAATCTTAGGTAGTGGACCTCTTAAGTCTGACCCTGAGGAGCTGACTGTATAAGTGACCCCAGCATTTTTTTACATGGTCTAATCTTGTAAACATGACAGCAAAGAAGTTTTCCATATTTTATCATTTGAAAACAAAACAAGTCAGTCGTCAGTTTGGGGAAACACCAATTAACATTTTCGGACATTTTATGGATTTATTGATTAATTGAGGAAACAATTGTTGTAAAATAATCGTTAGCTGCAGTTCTAGTTGAATCCACATAAAGTGCACTAGTGTGAATATTTATTTTTTTAACATGCTCAAATTCATTAGTGCATTATAGTTTACTGTGGTAACGAGTGTGTGTGTGTGTGTGTTCTTGTAATTGCTGCAGAGTGAGGATCAAAAAGTCGTATAAACCCTACAGAGTGAGGACATTTTGGCTGGTCTTCACTTTCTTCCACCCCTTAAAAGAGCTTCTTCAGGGTTAAGACCTGGTGTTAGGGTTAGAATTGGGTTTTGGTTAGGGTTAGGCATCTAGTTGTCATGGTTAAGGTTAGGCTAAGGGGCTAGGAAATGTATTATGTCTATGACTCTCATAGACATAATAAAGTAAGGACCATAAGAAAGTGAGGACCAGCAAAAATGTCCTCAGCTTGTCAAAATGTCCTCTCTGTAGGGCTTCTATCATTTTGATAGAAGCGCAAACGTGTGTGTGTGTGTGTGTATGTGTTTGTGTGTGTATTTAGTGCACTCATACTCTTGTTTGACCTCCCTGCCCACTCTCACATCCCCAGCCTCTAACTACAGGTTCTCCCTATTGGCTGTATCTCTCTTCCTGCTCTGTGATGATCCTTGTCTTCACTTTTCTCCTTTTGTCTTCAGGTTCTTCACCTCCTCTCCCTCTCACCAGTGAAGTTTAACATGCTGCACCTCTAGTCTCTCCATGTGGTGGTCTGATTTACAGTTCGCAGGATGGATGCATCTTGTCCCATTAGTAGATGTCATTTTTGATTTTGTGCCAACAACTCTCTTTATATTATTACTTTGCAGAAACTTTACTGTCGGCAAATTAGGGCATTATATGTCCACAAGTCCGATGAGGAGGCAAGTGTGCTTTTAAATGCAATTACACAAATGAGATTTGCCGCCTCCTTTTAGGACTGGTGAACAGCAGCAGCGCATTTAGCCAAGGGCAAGCAAACGTGGACACATTTGAATTTAAATTTGTTTTTTTTTAAACAACAATGAGCAAGAAGGGTGATAAAACTGCACTGACTCAGCCTATTGAAGTGAAGTGCATGCTGGAAAAGCCAAGATGGTGCGGACAGGTTGTTGAGTCAGGTTGGCAGTGGTCGAGGGAAATCCTCAGCACCACGGACAGCTCCATGTTCAGACTTCACTGGCTGTAATGAGGGGAGGAGCAAACATAGATCATGTAGATAAAAAGAATGTTTGTATTTGTATTTTCCCAGTTTCCTTAATGAAGACAATCAGGAAGTAATAATGTAGTATATAGCCAAAAGGAGGCCACTCTACCTTGAAGAGAAGTCTATTTGGATAAGAGCCTTCTTGATTTATAACATCAGTAAACATTTTTAAAAGTTTTCCTCTGGAGTTATTGGTCTCAAGTTTCAGGACTTTTTTCAGTAGAACACGATGTCACTTTTTAAAAAAAAAAATGATGTTCCCATTGTGCTTTATTAACATAGTTATTAAAGCACAACACATATGCTTGGGCCCCAGTGTGAGTGACAGCTGATGTCATCCCTGGTATGTTAACAGGAAGTTTTTCTAGAACATAAACATGAAAGTCACTGTTCTGTGGGGATAGAGGGGGAAAGTCTTGCATCACAGCCTTGTAGGTCAAAGTGAAGTGAAGTAAACACGCTGGGGCCTTGACTTATGTTTGAGCGTGGCCTCTCCAGTCTCTTTTCTGCTGTTCTGCCACTAGCACCCCCCTGCCAGCTTTGGGTCAAATCCTTCCAGCAGTGTTTTAATGGCATTTAAACTTTCTCTGTGCTCAATGAAGATATTAATAGTCAGGGTTAGTGGACACTAGCACTCTCACAACCACACAATCTGCTCCCGCAAAAGACAGGTACCTGCACCAAAGATTACCCCGTGAGTTTGGATTGCTTTATTGGCCTGTAAACACATTCGTTGCAGTGACATTTAGACATTTAGGAGCCATTTTAGTTGCATTTTATTTAGTGAAGATGGACGTTCTTCGTAGTGATGCATGTAGCTGTAATAATGTCAGAAAACACAGATGGATGTGCCGGGAAACCTGAGATGAACCTGATCGAATCACAGCCTTTAAAACAGCTCTGTCTTGTGTTTGATAAATGTGATTTATTGCAACAGATATCTGAAGGGCAACTGTAGAATAAAATTTAATGTACACAAGCTGAGTGAGTTGGTGCGTGTTTTAGGGGGGTGACAGATGATTAGGAGATGAGAATGCGCAGCAGTGTGCCGCTCGGCCTCCTGGGAAGCCGTTCACTTCTCACTGTGTTATCAGCTCACTTACTGAAGCCTCCATCTGCCTCGCTCTCCCTGTGAGGTAAGCAATGTGAAACATTTCCACTGTGAGACCAGAGCTTGTTTTATGATATGGATTGTTTTAATTTTTTATGTTTTCTTTCAAACTAAACACAACACAAGAAAAGTGACTTGTAAAGTTAAATACAGTATTTATACAGGGACATATTGCAAAATTATATTAGATTTAACCTAAATGTCACAGTAAAATACAGTATTTGTACTGGAAAATACTGCTAAATCACTGTACTATAGATATATTACCTTATACTGTAATTAATGTGTATGTATGTATGTATGTATATACTGTATATATACACACTGTATATTTTTATAGGAAAAACCTGCTAAATAATTTAAATATTCCAGTATTTATACAGAAAAGTACACCCAAATTAGAGTAATAACATAACCACTGTGAAATGGTGAAAAGCTGTCAATTTACATTTATTTGTTCTCTAATGATACAAAAAAAATTTATTTAAAAAAAGAATTATGAATTAAAATTCTTCCAATCAGAATGAGATTTCACATTTAAGCATGCGCCTGAATTTACCACATGGCCATAACTCCAGATTATCGACAGTCAAACTAATAGCAATCGGTAATGGTTGATTAGTCTCTGGATCTTGTCAGAGTTGCTTACTCTGACAAATTGGTCTGCCTGACTTTGGCACGTGCCGCCTCTCCCAGGAGGGGTGACCTATGACCTCCAGACATGTGTGGGCGTATGACAATCCTGTCAGGCCTCTCCTTCGTGAGGACAAAGGTCAGAATGCTGGAATATAAATAAAAAAGGAACGAGGGAAAAGTGTGAATAAAGGTTTGGTTTACCACAGAAGAAGAATCTGTTATCTGTTTGCTATGTTGCTGTAACTGATGCTAATCCACATCGGAAACCCAATTTTTTTTTCTACACATGCAAAATGTGGCTACTTCCTTTCAAAACAATTTATGGTGTCTTGGGGGATTTTGAAGTGAAATGAAGTAATATTATATCTTATTTTAGAAGTTATTATAATAAACATCCATTATGGTTAAGGTAATGGTTTCTTCTTTCATTTTATGGTGAGGGGGGCAAACACAACTGAAACAATAGTGGCATCAGGAAGTACACGCACTTTTGCACATGGGTGGAACAAATTGTGTTTCTGGTGTGGATCAGGTAGTGACAAGCAGCGAGGATGACCAGTAAAATGCCTGGCCCGCTTAAAGCACTGGCCACATACTGAATGAATGAATGAATTTTTTTTGAGTCAAATATTTAGCAAATGCAATTTTCTTTAAAATAGTGCTGAAAATCTTGTTCAGTGATCATCCAGTTAAAAAAAACAAAAAAAAACTTCAAGGTCAGTTGTGCTGTGTTGCTGGTTATTGTGTTCCTTAATTGTTTTTCAGTGTTTTTGTACAACCAGCAAGGCATCAAAGCCCTGAACAGAACTGAACCCATGTGACAAAACACCTACAAAGGCTGTCTTTTATTAGTATTATAAATCAACACTTAACTCAATTAGTGTTTGAGTCTCAATCTTTAAAAGAAAAGAAAACTGCTGATCCTGCTGTTATGGAACCATTTCCGCATGGCATCATATCCCACTCATTAGTAAAGGTTTCTGGTGAGGAGTTATAGACAGAGCACAAGCCCTCGGCACATCAAAGGCAACTTTCTCATGTCCATCATGTCATTGTCTTAAAACATACTTATGTGCTCTTGATCACTGACAGCAAGACAGCGGCGTTGGCCTTTCTGCTGCGATGCCCCTCGGCACTTGGCGGGCATGCTCCCAGCATGGAGCCACGGTTCCACACCAAGTGGGACTGCAGCCCTGCTGCTCTTTGATGTCGGGAGCCTTAGAGGGGAATCAGGTGATGAAGAGGGATTTGGATCCGTTGCTTTTAACCAAACTGATGGGCTGAGTCCACAGTGGATGCATGTGCAACAAAGGGTAAAACAAAGGGTTTGCCTTTGAAAATTATAATATAATTTTCTATACTCCTCTTCCATTACTCCTCTTGACTAGGCTTAATGCCAGTAAGTTGCATTTTAAGCTGATAAGCCAAAAGCATAAAACAGTGAAACCCTTTTTTTATGGTAATCTAACTGCTGAATGTATGCATTAGAGCTCTAATTTATGAGCATTTTGTCTCTTTTGAATTGTCCATATTTGATCAGAAATGGAATTTTGGGATGAGCCTGAAGAAAAGGAAGAGAGAGACATCTATTCTAATAAATGCAATTAAGCTAAACAGCATCCCTTTGTCTTTCTACTTGTTATTCTAAGTGAGGTTATGTAGACATCAAACAAAGTGTAGCGAGGGTGATGGGATCATCTGTAGAATAGATGGATTGAAATGGCAGAGAAGGACAAGAGGCTGTAGCTGTTGTCCTGGCTGTGAAGAGCTTTGCCTGTTTAGAAATTCACAGCCAAGTTCAGTGGGAGGATTTGCTCCTTTTGTCTGCTTCTCGCTGCTCACTCCGACTCTGACACATAAAATATAAAATCTAACAGAGTCAGCTGCGCACAGGGACACCATTGCTTTATGTCCAGGAGTGTGAGTGTGTGCATGTGTGTGTGTGTGTTCATGGAGCACGTCATCAAAGATACAGATTGGGTTGCCATCTAGATGAATGTCTCCCATTTACTGCCCCCCTCCTTCTAAACAGCCGGGGCATAGGTGGACGAAGGGTTCAGTGTGGGTGCTGCATACAAGTGCGTGTCTTTGACGAGTCCCATCAGTACAGGAGGTTGAGTCACAGCTTAACCAAATTAGAGCTGGAAGACTGAGGAGAAGCTTGTAAGAAGTGCTTAATCTCAGTCAGGAAAAAGAGAGGCAATAAAACCCTGTTTAGACTCCATCTCTCAACACTTGTTGTTTGACACTGTCCTCTCATGGCATACGTTGTCATATTTTGTCATGCAGTGTGATTGGTGTAGTGTGGTCTACTGTAGTGAGTGTACTGCGGCTACATTTATTTGCCTCCATTTCATTTCACCTTGGTGCTTATAACTGGGACGCATAGTTAAGTGTGACGGTCAAGCTTGTCGAGCCCTGCCCCCTCAACCCTAGTCCCATAAAATAAAAGCGGCATGGATTGGCAGTCTGACCAGCGTAATCACCTACAAAAACAGTGGGCATATCTTGAATTTGATCATAATTTTCCATTTTCAATTTTTGATAATTTGACGAGCTCTGTCAAAGAATGCTGTTGATACGTATCAATACACGTTTTTAACTGGAAATGGAAATTCTGGCTCTTGTACTGGGTATACGATGTGTATGACATAGGTTACACCTCTGGTCCAAAACATCCTGTTTTTTTTTTTTTTTTGGTAACAATTCGCTGTATTTCCAGCCATTTTCAACAATCTAATGCTTCAACTGTACAGCAGATATTCTACTCTCATAAAGAGAGTAATAAACAGCCCACAACATGCTGTTTCTTCTTATTTAAAAGTTTTATTTTATTTAAATGTTTCTCATAAACAAATGATTGCCTAATTATTGTTGCCTTTTACTATGTGCTCCATCTACAGCATATTAAATCTTAATTTTCTAATACAGTTTGTTGTCCAATCATACATATGATGCTGCTCCTTTTATTGGCAAGGTGTCTTCTGTAAAAGAGACCTTAACCTCAACGTGACATCCTAGTTAATCAAAGGTTAATTAATAAAAAGAATAAAATCTTTCGCCTACTCTCTTCTGTCTTCTTTGCTTCTTCTCTGCAGCAGGTTACAACCTTAAAATTACATTACTGCCTCATCCTTCTCTTTCTTCTCTCTAGAAGAAAACATTGCCCATGTTCCCAGAGTAAGTGGAGAACAGACTGTCAAAGCAGAAAGGTGTGGTTTTCATGTGGAGACTGTTTGGAATACATAATTCTAAAGGGGCAGATCAGCGCAGATCCTGAGAACCTCCAGATGGTGGAAGAGTGGCCCATTCTCACCTGCTGAAGTCATTTGACTTTTGTCTTTTAACGCAGGACTTCTGCTGAATCTGTTTGTCCAGCTTGTCTCCTTCACTATTTTTTCTACCTTCCTTCTGCGTTACTTGCATGTTTGGTCTGTCTCCCCCATGTGTCTGTTCACGCTGCTGTATCCACTTCCATCCAGTGTCAATCCAATCCAACTTTTGCGATTAAAATTGTTTGAATATTTATCTGCATTAGAGAGTAAAGCATGAGTATATAACATCAAGAATCTAGCCATACAGTCTGCCTTTACATGCTCACTGAATTTTTTGAGCATAGTGCCGCCTTTGTGACAAATTCAGATGTTTAAACAATACCAGCACAAATTATTAAAAAAACCATGTCCCCTTTTAATAGTGCTCCTCACATGCTGCCTTTGGCTGCCAGTCTTCCCATGTCCTCTTTGTCTGACAGTTTTTCCATATTTCCCTGTTTTGCTGGGCCTCCTGTGTCCCCTTTGCAGGCCAGGACTCTTATATCCCTCTCAGCTGCTAGGCCTCCTGAGTCCCCCTCATTCAGCGGACCTCTTGTGTCCCCCTCGGCTGTTATTTTTTCCTCTGTCCCCTTTGCCTGCCTGTCCTCCTGTGTCCCCTTTGTCTGCCGGTCCTCCCTTGTCCCCCTCTCTTCCTGGGGCTCATGTGTCCCCCTCAATTGCCGGACCTTCCGTGACCGCCTCTCCTGCTATGCATTCCCAGATCCTGTTTTCCTGTCTGTCCTCTTTTGACTCCCACAGCTGTCAGTCCTCCTGTACCCCCTTTGCCTGCCAGGCCTCTTGTGTCCCTTTCAGCTGCCAGGCTTTCCGAGTCCTCCTTACTTGCTGTTCCGTCAGTGTCCACTTCACTTTCCAGGCCTCTCTTGTCCCCTTTGCCTGCTGAACCTCTCATGTCCCTTTGGCCTGCTGTGCATCTTGTGTCCCTCTCTGCTGCTAAGCCACGGGCTTTTTGTACCTTCTTCATTTGCTGGGCCTTGCGTGTCCCTTTTAACCCGTTGATCCTTACATGTCCTCCTCACTTGCTGGTCTTCCTGTGTCCCACTTGTTTTTTGATCCTCCCATTTCCCCCTTGCTCACTGTGCCTCCTCTGTACCCATAGCCAACTGGCCTTCCGTGTCCCTTTTAGCAGCTGGGTTGATGTGAGTACCTCCCCTACACATCCTTTTTTTTGCAGAGGTCATTAGAGAGGAACCAAATTTCGTATCTTTGGTATGATGCAAGCATGATTTCATTTGATTTGATTTGATATGAACAATGTTGTGGGTGGTCAGTTCTGTGGTTTTGGTGTCATGATATAAAAGACAAATATGTTGCAGAACACTGATATAAAAGTCCAACAACTGAGGACACCTGATGACCGCAGTGTCACCAAAGACATGTACCTGTTCTGCTTTGTTATTGTGGTAATTTCTATTTTATTTAACTTTGAAATGTGCCTGATTTCTTTGTTTAGAAATGATTAAATAAAGTTTATTTAAAATTACAGAGAAGAATAACCCTAAGTAGTTGTTAGTTAACTCCAGTTGACCTAGAAAAGATTTTGGCTTTGATGGTAAGCGGGACTGTGTCTATGTAAAGCTAAACTATATTAAAACATCGGAGCTAGAGCTGCTTGCCAGGTTTAATCCCAAAGAAGATAAAAATGAAAGGTGTCAGTAGGTTGTAAGATAATGTCCGTGCAGGTGACAAATATCTGTGACCCCGCGACTGTTAACAGCACAGCTCAACTAGTTTAAATTGGCGTATCAATTTTAGCTGCCTACTGAGCTTGTTTACATGTATGTGGCTGCAGTTCTGCTCATACTAAAATGAAAGTCAACTTATGCAGACTTGATTTCACATTCCATTCCATTAACAATTTTTCATGCCAAGTTTTCACCCATTTTATATACAATGGGCCATACATGTGTAGCCAGTGGACCTTGCATAGTCTCGACCAAGTGTCTATGGTTGCCTGTCTCTTTTCTCATCAAAAGAGGAATAACTGGAGTGGAAAGTGTTTTGCCAGTGTGTGTGGGCCATCTATCACAATAATTCTGGCCCATTTTTTACAATGCTATTTTTTTAAGTTGCCTTTTGTATTTTGTTCTGTTTCACATACTATATACAACATATATATACAGTATAAACATATTTTAATATTATTTTATTATGCTCAATATTAAATTATATTCTATTATGGAGGGCTAGCTTTAATTTTGGTTCATTAAATATCACATGCATAAAATAATTTTAGGTGTTAGGTGTTATTTTGCAGTAAAATACTCAAAAAATGTTATAATATGTACATATTTGCTCTTGTAAACATTTACATTGTGAACTGGGCCAGAATAGTTTGTGGGTCCTTATATACTGTATATTGGGGAAACACTGGTAGTATGGTCTTTGGGCGATAGTAATGATCAGACTCCAGTTTTTGAGACTAATGGAGTCTTTCCTGCTTCATTCTCAAGTGTTGGACTAGGTTCTGTGTTATTAACTGCATCAGACATGACTTGTTTCTCTGGCTCAGACTGAATTCTGTCTGCAGGCTCATTGATTGTGAGGATCTTTTGGTATAAAGCTCTCAGTCCCTCCATATCTTCTTGGAAACCCTTATTTATCTCCCTTTCAGACTCCAGCTCCCCCTCCATCTTTTGACATTGGGTTTTCCTCTTGAACCTCAGGTTTTGGACCAGTTGCAGGCTTTTGGCCAGCGTGTCTGCATCAACCACACCTACCATGTCCGTGTCACCCTGAAGGTCATTGGCATGCAGCATGACCTCTGGATATTTAGCATATATTGGTAGAAAGAGTGTCTCCAGTTGTTTTTGGAGATCTATGTTTTTCTCTTTTTCTTGCTGGAGCTCAGCCTTCAAGTTCCCCACGCTGATTTTGTAATTTTTGTAAAGGTCTGTATTCTTCCTCTTGGTGGTTTTGCTCACTGGAATATCAGCAGTTTTTGAGGCCTTAAGAGTTTCTGCATTGCTGTACTTTTGCAGCCTCTCAAGGTCCTGCCGTGTTTCTTTTTCTTTTTTCTTGTAGATTTCTTTTAAGGATTTCTCTTTGGCCAGCTGTCGCCTTGTCTCCCTCAACTCTTGGCAAAGTCGGATTCTCCAATGTAATTCCTCTAGATATTTGGGCGGCTTCCTGTTGGGGTTTCTATTTTCTTGATGTTGTGTCTGTCCTTGCATGTAGTAGTCCTTTCTCATACCTCTGGGCTGTCTAGCAGCCCATTTGGTTAGATGCATATATGTAGAATTTTCCATTTCTTTTTAATGGTACATATAGTATTACACTCACTTTGTTGTGTAAAGTCTGTTGCTGAGCTGATGGTGTCTGGGCTGTAGTTTGGCTGAAGTGCCTTGCAAAGTGCTTATCTTCCGATAATAATTTACAGTCGTTCTACTACTACTTCGGTGTTACACAGCAGTCTGCATCCATAACGTGTCTGCTGCTGGAAGCTTTTAAGTTCATTGACACCGGATGATGTCATTATGCCATCAATCGCCTTTGAACTACATAATTCCAATACTTGTGGAATTTGTGGAATATCTGTCAGACACATTTTCTTTTTAAATTTTGTTTTAATGGTGAAAAACTTTGTTTTGAGTTTTAGTTACATATATTGAAATTCAATAATGATAATGCTAGCTGGCACAAGGCAATCCTGGACAGGTCGGCGGTCAGTCTCAGATCTCATATACATATACAGAAATTGTCTAATCCTTGTACACACTGTGTCTAATCAGGTCTTCTCACGATACAGGAACTAAACACAGCTGTCCAAAAAAGACAGTAAGGCACAATTTGACACTGTCGGTGTATCTTCAGTGACCATTTAATTTTTTACCCGTTTCCTCATCAACACATAGCAATTTGTGTTTTTATCTCATTTTATGTAAACACATCCTCAAATGTATTCCCTTCTCTCTCCTCCTGGATCTTGCATCCCTCCTTTATAGTAATCGACAAACAGAATGTTATTAATTAATTCAAATTTTCCAACTTCAACATTCACAACTACATAGTTTGGCATTCAGATCTAATGACTCCCATATTTTACATTTACTGACTTCAACTTTTACATGTACTGACTTCCAGATTATATTGAGTATTGCACACCTGCTGTTTGTACACGACACTCGTCCCATTCCTTAAAGGCACATTCTGGTGACTCTTTTTGGGCAGCAATTTGTTGGGAGGAGGGCAGTCTTCCAGAATCTTATCTCCCAAATGCCTACGTTTTCTTTTGCAGTACCAGACAAGGACGATGGATGTGATCGGAAAGATCAATAAAAGGTCAACTGTTAAGGCACACATCTCCATCCCCACAAAGTTATGAACTGTACAGAACTGTACAGACTGTATTTCCCTGAGATGTCTTGGTTTAAAAACAGGTCACCTTGGTTTGAATCAACAAAGGCACCATCTGGAATGAGATTGTCTGTTTTCCTTGACCCATGTGTACCACATGGGGGCGCTGCCTCCTGTTGTCCTACACCCAAGCACCACCTCACGAAGCTCCAAAGGCTCACTCTTCACGTAACATTCGGGTTTAGTTGGCCTCTCCTTTACTTTCAGGTTAAAGTGAATGCTGCTCATTCTAGTAAGTTGTCTAACCTTGCATTGGTAGGTGCCCGAGTCTGTAGGTTTCAGCTCTTTGATGCATATCGAAGCGTTGCCACTTGCAGGGTCAGGAGACACAAACTGGGCTCTGTCCTTGAACGGATACATTTTGTCATGTGTGTGATTACCCACGTACCATATTAAAAAGGTTTCTTCTTTCCTGATATCCAAAGGCTTGATACTCCATTCAGTGTTGAGGTGTCCCAGTTCGTCAGGAGCAAGGCTTAAGTGACAGCTGCATATTTGGTCGTTAATGACCATGAGTGAATCTGTACTCCATAGGATGGTTGTGAAGTTAAATGCAACACAGCGATAATAATCCAGAAATGGCATAGCCTGAACCCGGTGATGTGTGGTCCTTGGTGATGCCTTCTGAAGGAAGAGGTTCTGGGGCTTGGCATCTACTTGGCATCAATGCTGCCATCCACAAAGTTCTATAAAGTTCTTACTTACAGTTTTATTTCTTAATCACAGTTCCAAGTTCTTTATCACAGATAATCCCATCCGCGTATCACTTCAGTGTCATCCTCTTTTCATCCTTTTTAATCACAGTACAAAACTTTCAAAGGCAGTTCAAAGTTCCAGAATTGGAGCTCAGGCAACAGCACTTCCTTTTATGTCGGTGAAAGTAACAACAACACTTTTATGTTACATGAAAGCGTGACCTTGATGGCACCCAGATTTCACATTTCACTCTATTACGCTACTAATCTCGTGTAAAATGGTCAACACATTTACTTAAAACTACTACTAAAGCTACTAAAAACTATCACCAATTGCAGACATTGCAGTCTTTTCTTTTGCACCACTGACATCATGTCCTTCTGAAATGCATTGTTTCTCTGGACTGGTGCAGATAGATGATCTGCTTTCTTGGCTCCTCTGTGACAGTAAACTGAATATATTTAGTTTGTTGAGAAAGCAATAAAAAGTTTGAGAATATTGTGAAAGAGACTGAAAGGAGCATTTGTGATCTGTCTGTAAGCAGTGTATTATTGTTTTTTTTTTTTTTTTTTCAATACCCGTGAATTCACTCATTCATCTTCTACCGCTTTATCCTCCCCATGAGGGTCACATGGGGGGCACTGGTGCCCTAATCCCAGCAGTATCAAATAAATATTTTAATAGAATGGAAGATACTTATCACGACAGCTGTGACTAATCCTTTAATGTCACTTCTTAACAACTGCTGGTGATTGTTGTGCAGTTATGGTCATCAGGGCCACCACCTGTCTGGCCTGCTGTGTACCTTTTGGTTGACCTTCAGACTTTTTGTGCATCCTTAAACATGGAAGGCCAGAGCATCTGGGCTTGTATTACTGTGATAACTTGATTTACAATGCAAACTAAATGAATTGAAATTGATTATTAAATACCTGCAGGTCTCCTTTGTTTATACAGACAGGTCTTAGGTATGTGCAGCAGGATTGTTTTCTTCAAGGATTTCAGTTTCCATTTCTGCTAATTATCCTCACTGGGAGAGCCATATTGTTTAGCTGCTGGGATCCAGGGACTGTGGCTATTTCTCCTGGTACAAGTGTTTTACATATGTACTAGATTTCTATTTTTGTTTTTGTAAGTGTATAAATACAGTGTTTAACCTTGAAGAGTGCTAACTAAAGGTGTATGAAACTAATATTGACTTATATATGTAGTACTGTCCTCTAGCCACAGATTAGCTGCAGAGCTCAAAGGTTTCAGGCATGCAATGAAAAGTAGGAAGGAGGGGAAGATCAGAGTAAACAATGGTGGGAAACTGAACATTCAAAGGCCACAGCTGTGAAAGGACCATTTTTCACCATGTGAAGGTGCTGGTGTTGACAAAGGCAACAGTAGTCCATCAAGGAAAACCTGGACTTACCTCCCTTCTGGATGTTTTTTTTATTATTATTTATTTGTTATTATGTGGTTCTTTTCAAAAGGACACACAATTGCCATTAAAGCTGATTGGACAAGGACAGCCAGTCCACTTAGATGCATGTTAAAAGTCAAATTTTAGTCCAACTAAGACAGTAATTTGGTTTTCTTAATGTCACTTGTTAGTCCAGCTAAAATCGAGCTACTCTTAATCAGACTAACAATTCATAACATATACTTAGTCATACTGGAGTCGGACTTGGCGTTCTGCGCATGTACCCAAAATTTCTGCCTTGATCTATGACCCAGAAGTAGGAGAAGAAACCATACAGTGGCAGCATCTTTCTTCAGACAAGACAACAACCACAAGAGCTATGCTCCATCTAATTTATGTCATGATTAACATGTACACTGTTTGTTTTTCTGTTAACGTAAAGGTCAACGGGAAACATTCCATATGCGCTAGCTTATAGAGATACAGCACCACCTATAAAGACAGAGTCAGATGTACAAGACCAGTAAATCGATTTTCTTCTCTGCATGTATACTCGGACTTAGCAAGTTGTCCAATCACCAGTCTTAGTTGGACTTCTGCAAATGTGAAATAACTGTTAGGGAACTTCCATAAGTTGTATCTGCAATTGATGCAGATCTTTGCTCAAATGTATGTAGCACTTACCCTTCAAGTCATCATTAACGGCTGTGAAGTCTTTATACCAATCATGAATCACTATATCCTGGCTAACTGCTTCCTCAAAAGACTTGCAGTGTTAGAGGCTCCTCCAGATTTAATTTGTCAGCTGCTGCTGAAACACAAGTGACTAAGCTGAATAAAATGTAGAACACATCTGCCCACCATGTGCAGCCAGGTATTTTGATTCTTGTGCAAATCAAATAATTTACTCGCATTTTGCAGCATGAACAACAGCATCAACAAATGTCATTCCTCATGTAGCTGTGCATGACTGTCAGCTCTGATCAGTCCTACTTTTAAAGACTATCTGCTGGTTCCTTGAAGGTCCTTTGGCACCGCAAATGGCACATTGATAAAGTGGTGAAAGGACAGACAGGGCTTGCAATCCAAAGTGTGCTTTGTAGTTGTTGGAAGTGACAGATGGGAGAGGGAGAGGACGAGGAATGCTGATGAGCAATGGGGAGTCTCTGATGTTCACATTAATAGAATGATTTAGTGAAACCTAAGGCTGCAACAGTTAATCATTAATCGGTCAGTGATGGAGTACTAAAGTTATTGCCAAAGTTTCTGACAATCTAACTTTTTAAGTTTATATTTAAATGTGAACCTGTTCCCTTATTCCTATAAGACAGTTAGTTAACTGAATATCTGGCTTGTAGACAAAAACCTTCTGAGGAATTCATCTTTTTGAGGTCTCAAAAATATTAATTGGCATTAAAGAATCAAGAAAAAAATAACCACAAGTTGCAGCTCTAGTGAAGGTCACTGCGCATTGAGCTCAAGTCAAAATCTGACTACAATCATATTTTCTCCTTATATCTTTAGGTATTTTCAGTCACAAATGAGAGTGAGGATAAATAAATTGTTTCCGTGGTAGGGTGTCTGGTCTTATCCTGAGTGGAATGGTGAGTAGTACAGTCATCCACAAAAATTTTGAAAAAAAACTGCAGCTCTTTTAAATACCAATTAAAGATCCATACACATAGGAACTTTAAGTTTAAGATAATCTGCTAAAGTTTGGCATTGTATCGGCTTTCAATTAACACAAAACCGTCCTGGGGTTTGGCAGACCGTGGAGCATTTTTGTCGTCGCTCCACCCCGCTCTTGCTCTTACATTTACTGTCGCCATCTTCATGTACATCGTCTTCTTCTGTTTGGAGTTTGTTAACAGTGTGCAAGTCTAATGCACATCTTCCACGTCTTTTCTTTTTGCGTGTTGATAAACCTGTCCTGGATGCCTCTTTTTTTCTAGGGTTTTCAGGCACAAACAACTGAGAGGAGAAATGGGTCAGGAGTAAAACACCGTGGGGATTAAAAATCTCATCTGACCTCACATCTTGTCAACTGGTTCGACTTGGGTTGAAAATCGAACGCCTAGTCTTCGCCCCCTCTTTGGTGTGTAGTTGTGTCATTAGCGTGTCAACCTCAACACCTCTCTGTCAAGGCTGTGAATTGTGTGCTCTTTCCTCAAATGTGGCAGACACTTCTGCTACTGTCGCCCAAAGGGCGAGAGTTCACCCTTTGTCCTTTTGCTTTCCCCATCGACATATTCACCCTCATTCTCCCGAGCGACCGTTTTTTTTTTTAGAGGCTTTCACAGCTGAGGAGCATTCACACTTTTAGTCTTTGTGTTAAAAATCAGTCGTCTGACATTGTGACTGTCATCGAAGGGCCACAGAAGTCTTCAAAGGACAGTGTCAAGCAAACACTTCCGCGGGAAACCACATTTTCTACCAAGAGCACTTGTTTTGCGAAGTCTTCTCTCAACTTTCCTGCCGCTTCTCTCTTGGCAGCATGTGGTCCATCTCTGGAAGCCATGTTGTATCATTCTACCCTTCATTACAGTGTCAATAAAGTTGAGCTTTGACACAATCAGCCCAGAGCAGATGGCAATAAAACCTTTGTCCGGGGCTCACCTGAGACTCTCTGAGCTTTGTCATCTGTAACCAACACAAAGCTGCACAGAGAAGAAAAAAAAACAAACAGATAGATGAGACCAAGGTCTGCACAAAACAGATGCAGTCAAGCAGAATGGTCATTTTTAAAAGAAAGGTGTGAGCCAGACAGAGGTCAGCGTTGATGGCCGGTCCATGTGTGAGGCAGATGGATGCGCATGCTTTTCTTTACTTAGCATCATACCTCATCTCAGAGCTGTGTCATTAAAGTGTTTTCCTCTGGTTTACCATTCTGAAGCTGGTGATATTTACGATGTCTTGCTTTTAACCACAGTAAATCAGCTGCAACGGTGATGGTGGCCTGCAGTCATTTTTAACACTAGTCATGGCAATTTACCTGTACAGTAATAAATCAAACACTTCCATTGTGATAATTCGCTACTCTATCAAAAAGAATAATGTGAAAGCTTAGATTGTTACGACCTTTATTTTACCCGCTCAAGATTTGACACAGATTCTTGTGGGATGGAGCTAATAACCCCATTGAGTGCCACTCTCATCAGGATTGTCAGTGTTGTAATAAATTGCAGTTTTTCACCTTGTGTCTCTGTGGCAGTGCTACACAAGCGTGGATGATCGAAAGCTCTGACATATTCACCACAGGCAGTTGAAGCTCAATCCTCCATCTTATTGGCCTTCCAATTTCTAGTTGGGTCCCCAGGGGACATCTGTGTGACTCTGCACTGGCACAACAGTCTGATCATCTGCCTGACTTGCTCTGATTCAGACTGACACTGTCTGTTAGTGTTTGACTTCCAGCTGAAATGGACATGTCAAGACACATTCACCTCCGGTTTGAGCCTGCTGGCTTGTCTGCTATCAGTTTCATTTGACCCTATATGATAAGTAATCAAAAAGTGTACCTTAACTACCACAGGTTAGGATGGTTAGGAGCTTATTTGTCAATCTTAACTCAAGAAGCATCAGTATTAAACTTATAAAACCTAATATAGCAACATCCAACATCCTACATTTCTTGATAACAGATGTTTCTTGACATAAATGCAAATGGGGAGAAATGTAATTCATCATCACTCGCTAATATGACCTCAAATCCATCTGCATACCTCTCTGTATTTCTCTATATTTCTGTTTCATCACATGTTCCCTTGATTCTCTAGGTTTGTCTTTTCAAGCATCAGGCACTGGGGAGTTACCTTGACATATTAGGACATTAAATCTGTATCAGCACCTGTCGCTGCCCTAAAGTGCTTCCACATTTCTTTGTGTTCTCAAGCACATCAAGGAAAATGCAATTTCACCTGCAGTTTCTTTGGCTCTGCCACATCTGCTCTCACAGACTCTTCCATGTCCATGTTCCATTCCTATTTTAACCTTATCATTCATGATTTATGCTTTCAGTTTCAACTGGCCTAGTTGTTTGTCACAAATTTCTTCAACCATATGACAATAGGGATGGGCAGATTTTTTTTAAACAATCAAAATAATAATTGGATTTTTTTTAAAAAAAGCACCCAGCAGAAGGAGCAAGCCCACTCATTGATAATCACGTGAACAAAAGATGATGTGAGTTTGATGTTAGGCTGGAATTTGTCCATAACACAAGGTGGAAGTAAATTCCCAGTAAGTGTGATTTAATGTTTTCAGAACCAGAATCAGAATCAGGTTTATTGCCAAGTAATTTGCATTACAAGGAACTTGTCTTGATTTGACGGTGGCTACCGTCTTTGGCTTAAATTACCAATCTCAATGTAATTGCCTTCTTTCCCTCAGGGAATCAGTAAAGTATTTCTGATTCTGATTCAGATTGAGGACTACAGTACATTGAGTGTAATAGAATACATTTTGTTCACTTTTTCATACAGCTCCTCTTCCCTCACCCCTCAGTTTTCTGCACCTTACCACTCATCTTTTTCCCCACTGTCAAAGTTCCAAAGTAATTATTTCTCATTAATCTGCAATAGGTCCCTACCAGTCTACTGATTCAAAGGTCTACATAGCAAAATTAGCTCTCCATTTAACTCTAAATCACTATTCTTGCCATATAAGGTGCTCGGGCTGCTGACTCTCTGCTGTAACCTACATCCAAACCTCAAATTAGCCTTATTAGTGACATTACATCCTTCCATTACTCTCCACTCCAACTTCTCTCAGTGCCTCCCAACATCGTTCAGTTTGTTTTTCCACACAAGTTCCCTCAAAAACCAAAAAAACATTGTGGAATTTTGCATTTATTAAGCACCTTAAGAAATGTGCATGAGCTGGTAAAAGAAAAAGGAAAGTTGAGTTGCTGCGTTGCTCACAGAAAGAATGGTATCACGTAATTATTTTTAATGAAAACACATTGTATTTTTAGCAATGTGGAATCAGCGTGCACTTGAAGGTACAGATAAGACATGAAGCGTGAACACTCCGCATCCAGGTGTTAAGATGTTTTTCTGGGCAAAAGGCCCAACTCAATCATGGCTGGTGATTAGAGCGCTGCTAATGAAGGACTGTGAACGTGTAATGGCAGGAAGGCTTTGCCGACATCTGTGTCAAGCTGAGATTACCACTGGTTTCTATGTCACGTAATGCCCCGTAGGCTGCAGCAATACAGCAGTCATGTGTATATATGTGTATATATGTGCCTACTGTGCTTTGTATGAGAGTGAAATTATGTGATTTATCAGTTGAATATTGCATTAACTAGTGAATCTATAGTGGAAATATAGTGTCAGTCTGTATTTGAAGGGTAAAGTGATTTCGGCATCCATAGGAGAATTTTTTGTGAATAGTTTCATGTCTAACACAGTTAAAGCTGCTCTAATCAAGGTAAGAAGTGAGTTGAGTCAAAGTCTCTGGTTCCACACAACTCACTTTACATCATTGTCTTCTCCTCTGCAAACACTGCTCTCATTAACCTTGTTACCACCAGAAAACATCTGAAAACATAAACCCGATGTACCCTGCCTTGTCCAGCATTTGACAAAGTTGACAGCCTCTTTTGGAGTATAATCAAGTATCTGAAAGCTTAAGCACCACATGTTCCCCATGCTAGATAGTTGGCGGTGACCAAAGCAAAGCTAAAACCAGAGTACAAAGAGCAGTATAAATGTCCAAATGCATGTTCATTTTGTTATGCTTGATGTACAAAAAATAAAACAACCAAGAACAGGAAACCAATGCAGCTTTAAAAATTGCCAGTAAAAAAAATACATTTATGTCCATGTAATTATGCCATCCCACAAAATTCCACACAAGCAGCTTTGTGTTGATAGCCACTGTTTGACCCTTTAATATGCAAAGTTTACAGACTGCTTATAGACTAGACTATAACAATTGATTACAAAATTATTTCATACAGAAATAATTACCAAATATTTTGACAATTTGTTAGTCTTTTATCTATTATGTTATTGTTTTCAGGCTGACATGTTTCATCTTTTGAAGTATGTAGAAATATGTCATGTTTATTACCATCCCTGTCACTAATTTGGACCAGATCGCACTTCTCTGTGTTTTAAGATCGGTGCTGAGCTCCTGTAGGTAACACAAGCATCAGCACTAGATCAGCCCATGTCCTCCAAGTGATCCCTGGTGATACGATGTATCTAAACCAGCAAGGTAAAAATGAAAACACTTGTCATCCAAGCACAGAGAAGTAGCTAACCCCTGCTATGCCACTGCAATTTTTCCAGCTTTAATTGAGCACTCTTGGTGTGTTGAATGGCCTGGCAGGGGCTTTCGTTGTGTCTGTGTCTCATTGTGGTTGATGCCCCCACTGTGCAAAAGAGTAAATCCTCTCATCCTTAACCAATCTGATGTGCTGTCCTGTCATTCTCTTTCATCAACACCTCTCCTCCTTGGATCCCTCCTGTTGAACCCTCAGCCTTTGACTAAATGCTGCTGCACTTGGTTTCTTGTGAGCTTTAGATTGATTTTCAACTTAACTCCAGAAAACAGCCTCCTTTGCTCCTAAATAGTGGGTAAATGCAGGATTTTTAAACCTGGGTGAAGCCACTTGAAAATGGTGATGAACACCATTGCCATTGCTAGATGTTGTCACCTCATTACAATTCACACACCTCCTGTGTGTGAATTGTAATAACAGCAGCATCAATGTTAAAAAAGTAAGCATTACTACGATCGTTAATGCTGATGGCTATGAAGATAAATGGGGGAAAAAGCCTTTTCAGTATGAAAACCTGTCACCTTCACTCTGCTCGTTCAATGAGACAGACATTGTGACAGGGGGCTCAAACAGTCCAGCAGCAAGTTATTAATCTCAGACAAACACAGCACTTGGTACCTGCTCCTACAATTGACAGATTTCAGGACTGGCCAGTATTTCATTGCTGGCCTGAGGCTGTTTTTGCATCGTTGTGACAATGACAGGTTGTCCAGCCATTTTTGATTTGTTGCAAAGCTCAGACCACAGACCACAAAGTGGTAAGATAGTGCACATAGATATAAGGCCCTCTGGGCAGGTTAGGAAAAGAAGCAGGTTGCCCTTTCTCAGGGTTTTTGCAGATTTAATCTGTTTCTGTCAGCATGAAAGTTCTTCGTGTAGCTGCTGTCACTTCAATTTGAGATTTGGTGAAATAGAATTCACAATAGTTGTAAAATCTAATGAACTGTGAACAGGTACTATCCTCTAAGCCATTACCTTAATGAACTTCCATACTGATATTGTGCGATTTGGGAGACCATTGCAAAAGGGAAATGAGCAGGAACTATCTTCTCATTTGGAAAAATTTCCAGACTAACTGCCAATTCTTTTTTTTTCTGTCTGCAATTCAGGTCTACCGACTACGGCACCACCTACACTAAACTCAACCTGATGCCAGGCACAACCATTGTGGTGACAAGTTTCTACATCTGCCCAACCAACAAGAAAAAGGTAGGACATGTTAATGATTGAAATGACTCTGCTCTCTGTGGGCTCGCAGAAACGGGTGTTCTACAACTGCCAATGACAGAAACTGCACACAAGCATGGCAGAAAATCCCAAATGTCTACTCAAGTGACACGTGCGATTTGAAAGTATGATCTACTTGAATTAAAGACAAAAGATACTGGCAAGTGGAATACAGTATTCACAAACAAATGTGATTCAGCATTCCAGTTTGACATACTCAAACTGGAATGCTGAAAGTACCTACGCCATCTGTTATTATTAAATAGAAGTTCATCAGACTAAAATCCAATTTGCAGTGCTTGAGATCATTTTGTTCTCTTGTGATCTAGATTAAATGTGTGTTGTAACAGTTAAATGTCCAGCATGTAAGAACTAGTGACATCTACTGGTGAGACTGCAGGTTGCCCCCCATTTTCCCAAGCACATCAGGGAACTAAAGCGGCCTTCGCAGTCCAGCCAGTAAGAATTATGCCAATAACAAGTGCGTAAAGTTGCCTGTATAGTCTCTCAGTTTTCCTACCCATTCTGCTGTGTTTGTCGTAAAACTTCATTTGTCTGTTTATGCTGCTCTAAAAACATGGTAGCCTAAAATGGCTGAATGCAGGGGATACACAAAATTTACACAAAAGTATTGAATTCAGATGTTTCAGTCAGACTTATCTCCAATGCAGGTCAGTCTTAACACTTCAGAATACCAAGACATTTTGGACAATGCTATGCTTGAGGAAGGCCCCTTTCTGTTCCAACATGACTGTGTCCCAGTGCACAAAGCAAGGACAATAAAGACACGATTTAAAGAGTTTGGTGTGGAGGAACTTGACTGGTCCACAGAGATGAAATGGAAACAGAGTCTGTGAGACAGGCCTTCTCGTCCAACATCAGTGCCTGACCTCATAAATGCTCTACAGAATGAATGAGCACAAATTCCGATAAAAAAAACTTAAAAATCTTGAGGAAGGTCTTCCAAGAAGTGTGGAAGCTGCTACAGCTGCAAAAAGGGGACCAACTCCATATTAAAGTACTAGATATGTATTTGATTATATCATTGCAGTCCCTGTTGGTGTAATGGTCAGTGCCCGAATGTTTTTGTCCACATAATGTGTACTTATGTAAATAGGTAGTGCATTTATTGCTGCCAGTAACCCTCCTAAATATTACACACATTGGTCCGTTGATTATATACTCACCTGGTAGCTCTTTGATATCATGTATGGCAGTAACTGTATGGTTAATAAAATGCAGCAATGAGCCGACACTAAAAGGCAGAGGGAAGACTGTCAGCTTTAATTGTGCTGATATAAAAAAAATGTAAATACCACATTTCTCTGCTTACACGAAAACAACATGGGGTAACTTTAATGGGACAGAAAAATTAGAGACTTTCCAAAGAAAGATTTTTTCTGGGGTGGAAATTTAAGCTCGAGACACCAAAATAAATTGTTATTTAAGCTCTTGAATGAGTCATCCCTGTATTCAATTGTTCCCATGATGCAGCTGGAGAGGATTTTTATTAGACTCCCCCTGCCTGGTAAACACCCACATTTTTCAAACTCCATGCTTAGCTTTTTGTTACAAGTTTGTCACATCAAGCCCAGTGTTTGGGCACTTTTTCTCTACTTGTTCAGACTTATGAAACATTTCTGTGGAGCCACAGAAGACATTATTTAACAGTTTCACAGGCTGTATTGGAATCCTCATTAGAGGTAAACTGAACCTCATGTGTGAAATTGGTCGATTGCGCCTTAATCTTCACAAGATTATGGGGAGGTTGTGGTTCCGATTAACATTAAACATTAGGTTGTGCCGGAATGTTAACTCCAGTCGTCTATGTGAAATTTGTGCATGCTCCCCACTCATCTCCACAGGTTTAAATGCACTTCATAAAGAACACACAATGTCCTGCAATGGCACCACACACCAATCCAATCTGTTTGTAAAATACAGACCCTTTCCAAAAAATTAGAATATCATGGAAAAGTTTTTTTTTATTTCTATAATTCCATTCAAAAAGTTAAACTTTCATAGATTATAGATTCAGGGCCCACAATTTAAACTATTTCAAGTATGTATTTGTTTATTTTTACATAATTTGGGCTTCCAGCTGGTAAAACCCACGAAAACAGGAATTCAAAAAATTAGAATACTCTGGAGAAATCACCATTTACTCCCCAGTTTTTGCATAAAAAAAAGAAAGAAATTAGGATCACATCAAATCAAAGTTATGGAAGCCCGGATTTCCTTGATGCTTGCTGTCAGCTCTTCTTTGTTTTTGGGTCTGGTGCCCCTCATTTACTTTTTGATAATACCCAATAGATTCTCAATAGTCTGGCGAGTTGGCTGGCCAGCCAAGCACTGTGATGGCATGGGCTTCCAACCAGGTTTTGGTGCTTC
>JAFBJR010000395.1:1324410-1490062 GCA_016785285.1 Brachirus orientalis
ATTTAAGAAAGCAGAGTTTACCAACACCTGCACTGGGCATTGCACCCCAAATCATCATGAGTGACTGTGGATATTTCACACCGGACCTCAAGCAGCTTGGGTTCTGTTCCCCACCCTTTCTCCAAACCCTTGGACCTTGATTCCCTAATGAAAGGCACACTTTACTTTCATTGGAAACGAGGACCTTGGACCACTGGCCAACAGTCCAGTCCGTCTTCACCTTAGCCCAGATGAGATGCTTCCTAAGTGGCTTGACCCGAGGAACCCGACAGTTGTAGCCCATCTTCCGGATGCGTCTGAATGTGGTGGTTTTTGAAGCTGTGACTCTGGCCTCATTCCACTCTTTCTGGATGTCTGCCACATTTTTGAATCTTCTCTGTTTGATAATCCGCTGAAGCCCAGAGTCCTCTCTTTTGCTGGTGCATCTCCTCCTGCCACATTTTGCCCTTCCACTAGACTTTCCATTGATTTCTCCACAGTATTCTAATTCTATGAATTCCTGTTTTTGTGGGTTTTACTAGCTGGAATCCCAAATTATGTTAAAATAAACAAATAAATACTTGAAATAGTTTAAATTGTGGGCCCTGAATCTATAATCTATGAAACTTTAACTTTTTGAATGGAATTATAGAAATAAATAAACTTTTCCATGATATTCTAATTTTTTGGAAAGGGTCTGTATAGTTGACCATAGTGCTGTACAGTATTAAAGCAAATATTTAAATACATAAAATACAAACAAAGCATAACACAAATTCCAATTAGGAGGCAAAAGCACAGGACAATACACAGCACAAATACAATGAGCCAAATGCCAAGGAGAAACAATATGCTTTTATGACAGACATAAAAAAAGAGGTAATGAGGAAAAAAAAAAAATCCGAAATTTGGGAACTGCATCAATGAAGGTTTGACCCGCCTGAGATTGAGCAAGGCCATTAAGATGGCTTCGACAGAGACACAGAATAGATGGACAGAAAGCAGCACATAGACTGCACCAGTTTTTATTAATTTTAGACCAAAGTCAAGAGAAAAAAGCATCTGATATAATCTGCAATATGTTAGAATCACTTCTAGATTAGGGGTCTTTTATTCATGTGAAAGCTGAAAACGCTGTCCTCCTTCTTCTTCGTAGGTTTTCAGTTTTCTGCTCTGCTGTGAATACTTATTTATTTCACTTGTGTAAAAGGGACATTGTAGTGTTATAGCATATGTATAGCCATTTGATGCACTCTTGTGGCAGCTCCTTATTCCATCAGCGGGTTGTTCCACTTACCTACAATGTGACAAAATTGCATAGCACGGTCTTCTACCTGTTGCTTAGCTTGAACAGCACTTTTCCCCAATCTTGAAGTATTTTGCACAGTTTTGTTGGTATTCCTCATGCAGCACCCTGTGGCTGCACCACATGTGCAAGTCCAATCCACGTTCCAGATCTTTGATCTTTGCAGTGTCTGAGCTCCAGTGGTTCAGTAGGTGACTTAAGCTGAGATAAAACTGGACTACCAACTGTGGCCGCCTGTCGTGTTGGCAGGCATCATCATCACCACGGTTCAGGGTTCTACCAATCGATGAAGAGATAGAGGGAGATTAGATAAAGTCACTTCTCCTGCTTTCTGCTCTGGTCTCCATTCCAAATGTCTGTGTGGGATCTGCTGTCTCATATAGTCACTCTCATGCCCACACGCACACACAGAATAGACAAGGGCCGCAGAGAGAGAGAGCTTTTAATTGCACAGGAGTGGAAGTTCATCTTAATTTCCCTCAGGGACAAAAGGAGAGAGTGAGGGAGCGGATGTGACAGTGTGTTGTGACAGGGCGATGTCTGGTAATATGAGGTGGGGATCAAACTACTGTTTAAATACACCTCCAGGTCTTGCAGTAGGGATGAGACGGATGCTCAGGTTCAGTGTTGCTTTCCTGGAATTGATTCGAGTCGGTGTCTCGTGTTTGCCACTGCTCTTGTGGAGCGACGACGTGTGGGCTTGTCATTCCACGGCAGACAGAGTATGTGTGTGGTGTGAGTGCGTGGACTTTGTGTGTCCGCAGTTGCTCCCCAAACACTTTGATCCATCCAAACAAATATCAGAATGTTTACCTTCTTTCCCTTGGCGGACACATTATGAGCGATCACGTTCATGAGGTAACCCCGCACACACGGTAACACACACACACTCACACATATGTGAGTGCACTAAGATCAGTACAGCTAATCACATCAGAGAAAACAGCAGACAAGCGTGGCTGTAAGCTCTGTGAGCGGATTACACTCAGTGTGAAAGGATCACAGGGAAAGGTGTGAGGGGCCTCGGGTAATCGATAGGACTTGAGGCAATTAGAGAGCGAGGTGAGTCTTCAGACGGAGACAATGTCACCTGCTCTTTCTTTCTCTCTCCCCTTCATTGAGAGCTCCAATAAAGATTCGCTCAAGACCCTTTGTAGTAGAAGCTTCCAAGGACCCTTGACGCACTTCAACGCCAATAGAGTCGTAAATAATCTTGGCGACGCAAGGCTTAGCTTTTTCTTTAAAAATCGTCTCCAGTGAGCTCATGTTAATCTCATCACTAACACTGAGGTACAGGAAGAGGTTAGACAAGTTTGGTTAAATGGTGTTCTGCTGATTTGACTATAGTTTGACACACACAAAGGGATTATGACTAATGTTCTGAATCAACAATGACAGCTGGATCAGCTGCTTTTAGCAGTTTTTCTCCCGAGTGTCTGACTGCAAATGTGATCTAATGCAAAGGAGTACACAGGAAGGAAATCTGCAGAGGCTCAGGGAAAAATGCCCTTGAATTATGGCACAAACACACTCCGTAACCATATAGAATCTAAATGAGTGTTTTAAAAAGAAAGATTTAAGGAACCTTAAAGAAATTAGCCAAATCAGGCTTGAAGTTAAGAACAAGCACCTGAAGTCGCGCTGATGGACGCGTGAGCGCTGGCCGTGCATCAACTGGAAACGAGCAGTGACAGTGTCAGACCGAGCAGACTCTAACCAGTGTCTTGTGGAAAGAAAATATTGTGTCCACTCTTGCCTCATTACCAGGCAACCCTTTTGTTTCTAAGGCGCTCATCTTAGTTCTGATTCTGTCATCACAGTTGGGTGAAACTGGTTCTCGTGCCTTACTTTGCCCATATGTGATTTGGGGAAATTGTTTCTAAATTGTCCAAATTGGTTGTTTGTATTCAGGCGGATAATTTCTGATTTGGAGCTGAAATGCTGGTCCAGATGCAGATTGTCATTGCAAATGATGATATGGAAGAGCCTGCAAAGTGATGCAGCAAAAAATATTATAGCATCTGTTTACAACTCCACTATTTTGTCTCTCTAGATGATATGACCTCATTATCATGAATAAACTTTTGCCTTTTATATAGTGCATAAGTAAAAAAAGGGCATTTTCTAGTCCATTACCAGCTTTGCCAAAACCTGATCTCCTTTTAATACTAATCCGCCTTGTAATTGAGCTTGTTTTTAATGACTTACACTCATGAGAATGCCTTTTGTTTTACCTCCTTTCTTTGCATGTAGTCACTGCAGCATGACTCATATAGGGCTTATAAAAGTGCAGTGAAATAACCACCTCAGCAGTTCTTTCAGCAGCAGGGCATCACAAGAACAGGGTGCCCTGAAATATGTCTTTGGCCACTAGATTGCTTGGCATCAGGACAGGAAGTACTGCTGTTGATCCCTCCACCCCCCGCCCATTTTAGAGCAGAGCAACAGATTAACAGGTGTATCAGGTGTTTCCTGACACACATGAGGTCAAATTTGACAACTGGTGTCAAAAGAATTAGATCGGAGGCCTTGTCGCTGCTGGATCGGTTATTCTTAGAGCTCTGTAACTCCTGCATAATTAGTTACACTCTGTTGGAGTATTTTTTTATGATGTGTTTGAGTATATAATAAAATGTGAGCCACCGCAGTTAAAAAAGGTGGGCATTCTGGAACATAAATATTTAAATTAGCCATTGTTTATGTTACTCTGTAACCTCGAGTGAAACATGCACAGACATTTTATATCCTCATTTGTTTATTTTAGCTTTCCTTTTATTAGGCCAATAAGACATGTCAGGGAGCAGAGCTGGAAAAAGGAAACAGACAAAGTTCAGGTGGGATTCAATCCACCGGGGGAAACTGAGAAAATATTCACTTAGTATATGAGCACGGCACCTTAAGTCTGACAAATATTACTGCAGGTGGAGAGATATATATAACCCACAGGTGATAGAATCTGTTTAAAGGATTGGAAACTTTGAATATTTCTTTATTCATGGAACAGAAAGGTCAAAATTGAGATACGAACATAACAAACTAGCTTAAGGCTGTGTCTTCCTTCATCTACCCTACTCTTTTAGTGTCCTTCTGATGTGTTTCAAGTCTTTGTCAGTCTTTAAAGTTTTGGGAAAAGAGCCAAGTTAAAACATTGGAATGCAGATGAGGAATGATAGTGAAGGGTGTAGTGTCGGAAAATCTAATGTACTGACCCAGAGATTTGGGGTTTTATCACATTGTTTAAGTCAAAATGTGGGTGTGTGTAATATAATCTTATTTTACGTTTCTGTAACTTCTGATCTCCAGAATTCAAAATGGCCCTAAAAGGTAAAGTGGTAAAATGCAGAATTTGGAGAAATTGGCTTTTAGTGTCTCATATATCATATCTTACCAGTCAGGATGATGATGCAGTGCCATTTTTGATATTCTGTCCAATCACTACTGTGTGTTTTGGTTTTCAGTGCAGAAGAAATTACATTTTTACAGCAAGGACGATCACAATACTACACCTGTAATGTAAGTTATGCAGTGTATGAAGACTGGAGAGCTGCAGTGTCCTGGCTGTAAGATTGACTTGTCCCATTTGACAACGATGGATAAGAAAAGTGAGAATAAAGTGACATAGAGATAAGTAAAAACAGATGTAAATTCAGCACTTCAGTGATTGGCAGTTCAAAGAGCTTTGCACAGGAAGGCGAGATATTTAGATGTGGCCACATTTTAGTATCACTGTGATGAAGGACAATCTTTGTAATTTCAACAAGACTATCCCTTTCTCCTTTTCTTTGCTGTGACTGACAGTGAAATGGCTGTCTGCTCGTCTGCCTGTGATCTCCTCCTGACTGTCAACTGTGTCCTCTGCTTTACATGAGGAGAAAGGAGAACTATAATAATAACTGGATAATGTTCTCTGAGGCTCTCTTTGTCCTGTGTTATCACCAACGAGTCGCCTCTGAAGGTAATAATGAGCAAAATGATGGGGAAAGCAGTGATGAAAAGCCACTTAGCTGATGGAAAATGACATTAAGGAAACGGAATAAGCAACTGTTTTGAATTCTGTCACTGTTTGTTGCAATTTATGTGCGATATCGCCTGGAATAACACTCAAAAGAACCACTGAAGTTTACACTGGATTCAACATATTAATCCTTATTGATTGCATATGGTCAGGGCAAAGTAGTGGTCATTGCAATGAGGTATTTTGTGATATTTATCATAAATAGCTATTTAAAATACATGGAATCATCGTAAATGTGCGTAAAAAAAATTAACAACCCTTCTTTCATTTAAATAATTTGACCATATTTATGGGCAATTTACTAGTTTTTACATGTGTTTAAATGTTATTAAGCATTAAAAATACAAAAGAAGGTACCAAATGTCATAAAAAAGCGAGGGTAACGACTTTATTTATTTTGAGTGTATAATAAAGATCATATAAACAGCATGAAAACCGACATTATTTTTTACACTATATTGCAGTATTTATAATGTACTTTCACTGTCCTGAAGCACAAAGCTCTGGAGAGATAAATATAAAGCTACAGTATATCTCATATATCAGGATGCAGCCTAGAAATATTAAGATATTATTCATAATCCATGTTGAAAAGCTTTTACTTGGTACAATGCAATTCTGGTCTGTAAAAACACACCAACTGCAGTGGAAGAATTTGAGTCTGTTTTTATTATTATTATTTTTTTAACCGGTAGCTTTATACGTCTGTCAGTGCTGAACACTGGACACCAGTCTGTTATGAATTCACTTTTCAGAGCTGTCTAAGGCATTGTCACTCACGTAAAGTATGTGTCATCATAGTTTATTTAGGATGTCGTGTAGGATTTTGCCAGAAAACCTTCCGTCACTCATTCATGACACTTAAAAAAAAAATGCAGCAGCATGATAATAACATTGTTAATAGTGTTGTAATATGACATGAGAATTGTCACACTGTTACCGAGCTGTAACTGCACTGTACTGTGGTGGATCAGTGGTAGAGTGAGTCCTTTGATTGGCTCCTGGCAGCTGTAAATGAAAAAAAAAAACTGTGCTGCATGAATGTATGGGTGAATGGGTGAATGGAAAAACTGTAGAAGCTTTGAGTTTTCATCAAGACTAGAAACGTGCTATATGAATCCAGACAGTTCATTTGCCATGAAGTGCTGCTTCTCTCCATTCAGGCTCATTTCAGAGCTGCTGACACTGAAAATGTGACAGGCATGTATGACATGTCCAGGTTGACTTCTTTTCAATCCCTAATTCACCGGGTTTACAGAAACACATCTATGGTGCAATTTCCGCTCTGTGTTTCCTCATGCTCTCTTTGAAAAAGTGGCTGTGCCGACACTTGGATGCATAAACTAAGCTTTTAATGGATTTTTGTGTGACAAACAAAGTTATGCTGTGGGGCACTGGTGGAAGGAGTTGGTTTTCCTCCTTCTTAAAAACAAAAGCCATGCACAGCGACCTTTCCTCGCAGCTTGTCACAGGCAAGAATGTGTTCCAGGGCTGAAACCGATACGCCAGCTCAACCACAGGGTTCCCCGCGTGAAAACCAGCCTCTGCTCCGCTCTCTTTTTTTCTTTCCATCCCTGCAGCCATGTCATCTGTATTGCAGAGGCACTGCAGTATTTTCCTCTATCCTCTGCTCATGCACTGATATGAGACCTGTGCAAAGACTGATAAGGAGACTGGATGGCGTGGTGCAACCGTGAGCCGAGGACAGAAGACAGTGCCATTACACGCTGGAGGGCAGAAGTCCTGGTTCCACTTCGGAGCTCAAGTCCACCCACACCCTCGTTCGGCAACAGCGTTCCACTTCTGAGTTTCAGTGAAGCATCAGGAAGCGAGCTGATAGGTCGTGCTGCTCAGTCAGAGACTCACGAAGGCACTGACGCAGCAGAATTTAGTCCACGGATTGTATTGTGCTCAAAAATAAATCCACAACCGTGAGAGTTGATGCAGCTTTCACGGGGTTGTTTTACTTTTTTATCAATGAACACAGTGCGAGAGAGATGTGATCCATCACTGTAGAGTGAACTCGACTTTTCCAATCACAGCGGAGTTAGATTTAGTTTTTGATAGATTGTTTTGTGCACGACAGACATAAACCATGTAAGTCACGGTGGATGGGAATTTTCTGCATGTTATGACACATCAAAAGCTGCACCCGCTTTGTTTCCGTCCCATCTTATCACGTTTCCCCGTATCAGCAGTCTGTGAACAGAGGAACACACAAAGAAGAGCAGCTAACAGTTTCATCTTGTTCACTGACTGAATAAGTCTTACAAAGTCACTCTATGAAGAGGCATTAGAGCCACAAGGGGAAGAAAAATCCACCACCGTCATCGAGTTTTAAGTGAAGTGGGGATGGCATTTCATTACCATATTATCTCGGGAGTATGTATGAGAGACTATTTCTGGTTTGTAACAGGATATAGGGATTATGGGTAATGAAGGGTGTTGCAGAGAAGGCACCACGTAGACCGTGTCATGACGTAAAACGTGCTATTTCAGTCAGAGCATAATGGGATTTTGATCAGCGCAAGAACTGCAAATGAACTGCATTTGAATGCTCTTCAAACGCTTTATTTAATAAGGTGTAAATGTTACTGCTTCTATATTCATTTCCTTAGATCAATGCTTTATTACTTGGATGCCCGGGATGATTTAGGGAAAGGGTTTGTCATTGTGAACCACAGTGTATTTAGACTGTAAAGTCCCTGTAGTTCTTTTTGCAGCTGAGCAGAAGCAGTAAAACACTCCCAAGACAAATATATTGTTGTAACCCACATCAACAGTCAAAATTACAGATATTTCAATATTAGCATTTTTTTTACAGTGTGGGCATCAGTGTGAGTGAGGCTCTAATAAATTAACATTCAACAGACACCGAACATTAGAATTCATTGGTGACGTAAATCTAAAAGAAATATCAGACTCTTTAGCTGCTAAGGGATTCACGATTCTCTCCAGCTATAGTCACTAACAGGCTGCCGGTTCATGCTGAGCAGGTAGTTAGAATGATGAAGAGTGGTGATGCTGAGTCAAAAAAGGAAATAAGAGAAAAAGCTTTTGCATGAAAATAGATTTTTAACAGATGCTAAAGTCCTGCAGAGTGAAGGGAACTGGCAGAACCAAGTGATACGGTACGATAGGATAAATGGTGCGAATGCAATACAGTAATGAATACCATACATGTGTCATGATGTAGACACAGTATGATAGAATAGGCTATGAACAGTTTTGTATAATGTACCTAAAATGGATAGTCAAGTATTTTACCAGAAAATGACTTTATTAGGAGGTGAAATCAAAATCTCAAATAAAAGTCTGAAGATAGTTCGGGGAAATGTTTGGAGTAAAAAGTAAAAGTTGCTATAAATATACAGTAAATGTCAAAGTAAAGTACAAATATGTGATTTTTTTTTTTACTTAAGTACAGTAATAAAAGTATTTATAGTTTGTTATACTATGGTACGACAATGAAATGAAACAATAGGATATAATAAAATACAGTTTATTTTATGGATATAATAAAGGGCAGAAATGACTAAACAATCATTAATTGATTACGAAATTAATTAATCTTTATATATATATATATATATATATATATATATATGTATATAAAGATTAATTGTATGTGAATATTTAATTTCTTTGCTCCATATTGCAAAGAAATTATAGATATATAAATATTTATTTTTCGGCATTCTTTGACATTTATGGACCAAACAACATATGGATTACTCAAGGAAATAATCAACAGATTACTCAATTATGAAAATAATCATGAATTTCAGCCCTAATATGATACTTCTTTATCATCCATTTACACTTTTATTAAACGTACATTCACTGTAATAAAACACATGCAACAGAATAGACTGAAAGTTTTTCTTTTGTTGAAACATGAATGAGAAAATGAAAATGAGGTCTCTGTTGGGTTGTGACCATGAGACATTACTTTCACGTCAGCCCGTCATTTGGCACGTTACCAGTGTGAAAACATGAATTAGTCTCCACCGAGGGTCTGGACAAATTACACTGTGGGCCGTCCCTGTTGTGTGGGCCGTGCATGGTGGGCATTTGGAGGTCACAGGGAACATATTTACGCAATGATGTGGAGGAAAGAGGGTCAACAGCTCGGTTTTCACCCCGTAAATCTCAGCTGGTTAATCTGTCTATGTTGACAAAGACATAGTTATATTTGCTTGTGATCCATGTTTTCCAAGCTGTACTTTTTCATACTGCATCCACAAGGCCACTGCATCACATCCCTCCAGTGCATGATGCATCATATTGACACAGTCTATTCAGATTAGAGCATAGCATTGGCTGCGCTCATCTTTGACCTAGCTTTGATCGCAGCTATTGACCCATATGCTCCATCCATCTGGGCTCTTGTGTTCACTGTGCCGGAGCCCCGCTGGGATCAGCGCTGCTGCTCTCAGCCCTTCACTTGCCAGGGCCTAAATGGATTGACCCTGACCCGGATCCACCAATTCGGATCAATAGGCAGCGAGCCAGAGCCACTGACTCACAGTGCTATCTGCTGGCTCACTGTGGAGCGGGACTGGGCTCTGGATGTATCCGTCATGCGGCTCTTTGCAGGGATTTAAATGCTGTCTAGAGTTTTAGAGCACTGCATTTCTGCTGCAGTCTGGAGTTTAATGAGGCTCAGTTAATATTTCAGTGCTGCTAAAGTTGTGTCAGACAGATAAAAAAGTCATCAGTGGAAAACAGAAGGATGGAGAGAAAAAAAGAAGAAAACCCAGGAGGATGAGAATCTGAAATCAGCAACTTTTGGCTTTTTATTATCTGTCATAAAATGGGATGTTTTTAAAATCTATACAACGGCAGCCATTAATGTTTTAAACAGTGATTGTAAACCAAATTCAGAACACTGTAGGAGCTTATTGTGGAACTCGGAACCATGGAGCTGTACTTACACCAAGCATTAAACTGTATTCGTACACATAATCAAACACACATATGTCTGTCTAACGCTGAATTCATTTGACTAATTTTTGCGAGTCAGCAACAAGCTGAGATAAGGAGTAAGTAAGTTACTGCGGAGAATCTAAAAACATTATATACATTAAATATCTATTCACAGCTGATTAGAAAGGAAAGGGGGGAGATTTTTAGCAAGCCATGGCTGATGGTCTCTAATTTGCTTACATTTAAGCACAGAGTTTAGACATTTTGAGAGGGGTAGTGAGTCTTTTAAGGTTGTCTACATTTCTTACCCCTAGCTGCAGATTGCTGTTTAGACTTATTATGTTGCCATCCAGCAAGTCAAAGAGCTGTGAGCAGTGATATTGGGTTGTTGGTAGGTGGCGCACTAGACCAAAATCCCAAACCAAAATCTATACAGCCTATTTTAACATTTAACATTTTAACATGTCTCTTTTCTGTCTGTCTTCCCTGATGACACAAAAAAGGTCATTTAATATTTAATATTATACATTTCTTACACAAAGCTCCCTTAAGGATGGTTTGAATTAGCATTTGTACTTTGTGTGGAGGCAGAGACTGCCAAAAAAAAGACATATCAGCTTTGACACGCGCACTTTAACTGGCCCAACTGTTTTGAATGTGGTGTCTAAAAATAAACACGCCTGTCACTCTCCCCTTTGTAATGTCCTCTTCTGATTAAAGTGAGCCAAGTTTAGCTCCGCGTCACACAGGCAAGAACACACACCAACCAATGTCAGATTTTTTTCATTTTGAGGAAATAAATACAGTTTCTAAGGCTTTCTTTTATAGCCCTGCCAACAGTGTTGACTCAATGAGATGCAGTGTTGTGCACAGAAGTAAATAAAAATCAGCACGACAGGCTGTGTGTGATGCAGGGCTGTAAAGGACAGCATCCATCCATTTTTCACTTTAGTCCTCCACCTCTTAAAATTGTGTATCATTCATCCACCCTGTCTAAAATATATCCACTACCAATTTGTTATTTCTTTAGTTTGTCCGCTCTTAGTCTTCTTTCTTCTTCTCTTCATTTTTGCTCCTCTACCATCTCTTCCCATTATAGCTCTCAGCTTGTTTACCTGGTTCCAACATTTCTCCGCAGGGTCTTTGTTACCTGGAAACCAGTTCCAGTATGTGTAGGGACCTCAGAGTGTTGAGGGAGAAACCAAGGCCTAAATTTAGTCCCTCCGTCATCATTCTTGGATTCAGAAAAACCACGCTGCTCCAGGTCCTCAGGAGCCCGGAAGTTTGCGGAGCCAAATTTTCCCTCACTTGTCAAAACGCAAACTTCCCCATTTGAATCGTTGAACCATGAAACACAGTAAAATACTCTGCAGCTCGTCTTTATGTCCACCTCTGCATGTCTCCTGCATCACAAGTCTGACTTGTGATGCAGGATGTCTGACACATACATTTTGTCACCAAGCTGTTTACATACTGGCCCTAGGGATACCCAGTGAGGAGAGGTGTCAAATTTATGCTTCTCTCATTAGGTTTGACTGCATGTATTGAGTATTTGATTTATAGAGACAGCTGTGCGCTGCATCTGGCACTAAAACCCAAACACTGAGTCACTGACGACATCCATACTTCTGTGTTTTTATTGCAAAGCAGCGTTTTAGAAGGAAAACAGGGTTAGGGTTAGCATTTCACCTCAGGATCAGGGATAATAGTGCAAATCCGTGAATGTACATGCACTGGGTATGTACAGTACATACTGGTTTAAACTAGGAGCAAATTGTCTACATTACAACATAGTAACATAACAACATAGGAATACTATAGTTATAATTTTGTTCCTTGGATATAATATTATGGTATTACCATTTTATTTTGATTACAATTTCCGGCATGATAAAATACCAGAAATATCATCTTATTAAGTAATATATAGGTAATTCCTTCTTTATTAGAATTACTTTAGGTTATCATCAGTGTAATACCTTCACATGAAAATGTTTGTGAATTCAAGTTGAAATTCATCCCTCCCGCATGTTTCATTGTAATTAACAAGCCATTACTCAGTGATTACTATAAAAATAAGATGGTATTACCATAATATTACATTGCAGTTGCATATTATTACCATAGTATAGTTACTGTACTACAATGTTTTCATAATTTCCCGAAGGGAACTCCCAAGGGATTAATAAAGTTCTATCTATCTATCTATCTATCTATCTATCTATCTATCTATCTATCTATCTATCTATCTATCTATCTATCTATCTATCTATCTAAACTGTTTTTTCCCTGCAGTTTTGCAGAAAATACTACTAATATAAAACCACATGTTTTTGTATTAAACTGTGAAAGTGGGAGTACGTGTTTTCAGTGTTTTTACAGATGATAGTGGAGCCGCAACAGTAAGTAAATATTGGCATTGATGTTGCAAAAAAGTAATTATATCTGCCATCCAGACTAAAATGCTGGCCCGGAGATTTCTAACTGAAACGGAGCCAGCAGCGTTTACAGACTTCTCCATTGTCAGGGATCAGGAACTCGACAGGACTGTGGACAGCAGCTGTAATCAAAGGAGGAGTAATATGATTTTAAAACAATAAAAGGTAGTTGTACGCATGTAGTCGTTTGCTATAGAGGGGGTTTTACAAGATCAGTGAGCTCAGAAAGGAAATGATGTGGCAATTATGACCACAGCATATTTACTTGGAAAACAATAGAAGGAGACAAAAGGCACAAGACAAATAAAAAAAAAAAAATGCAGCAGCAAAGGCAGAAGAAAAAGAGAGACTCCAGCAGATTGGAGCAGAAGGAGGTGAAGATACGACGTAAATGCGGCTGTGAGCTACAGACTGTAGTGGTCTCATATTTGCACACACATATATCCTTCTATATGTCATTTCTTACGCTTTCTTCTCCATGCTCTTCTTGTTTCAACATTCCCTCCTCCTCTATTTCAGCCTGTCTTCTGTGCAGGTTCTTTTCCAGGGGCCTCAGCGTGTTAAATTTAGCTCCTTCGTCATCATTTTACGTCCAAAAGAAAAAAAAAAAAAAAAAAAAAAAAAAAAAACTGCTCCAGGTGCCTTCAGGTTGCTAAGCAGCTTGGAAGTTTGCAGTGCCAAGTGTTGCTCACTAGTTAAATACAATCACTGCAGCTGTTTAACTTTTCTGTTTGATTCAGCGCAGTTGGAAAGAAACCCATTGCCAGAAACAAACATCTTTGTCGCACAAGAGAATGTGTCTAAGACGAATTTCTGCTGCACAAGTTTTCATTTCACTCCCTGGCTTTTGCTTTTTTCTCATCCAAATTCCTCCACGTCCTTGGTAACTGTTGAGAGACCACAAGCCAGACCCTGCAGACAGATAGAGAACTCTGTTTTGTGTGTGTGTTGGTTGGTTGATATCCACTTAGCCTCCTCTGAGGTATCAAACAGCTGAAGTGTTCTTCTGTACATCTCCATGCTGGAAATGACTGCTCTAGTCTCATTGAATCCACTCAGCGTGTCTTTACCGTCCACTTTATTGTCCACAGGAGCAGCGGAAAGTGCAAATAAGCTTTTCCGCTTTTTCCCTCACCGTATCGACACCAAGTCAAAGCCGAGATTTACAGTTTTTATTCTCTGCTCCCAGTCTTACCATCGTGCTGTCTCACTTCATCTTTTCCCAGTTCCTTGCAACAAGAGTAGGGGGCGTGGTGGGGCTATGGAGTGGAGGAAAGAGCATAAAACAGGAAAATTGATCATTTTCTTTAAGACTGCTTAGACTGCAAACAGCTTTGAATATAAATTACAAAATAACCAGGTTGTTCTCATAAAAAAGGTATGCTTTTCTTGCTTCGATGCAAAACAAACAGAGCAGATTTGTCACTTGGGTAGAAAGCTTGGATGGTCCTGCTTGCATTAGAATGCTTTCTTTGTTGATGTTGGTTTTAGGTTTGACAGCGCCCCCTGGATTATAGCTGTTGTGTTCGCCATGGGGGTTTTCACGCTGACAGTTTCCAACCTTGTGAAGGAAAGGAGGAAATTGAAGAGGAAACAGTTGAAAGACTGGAGGCAAAATGCAGACATGGTTAATGAAATGCCAAGTTAGACAGGTCGTGGACTTGGATTGTCGGGGAAATTTAAATGTGTTTCAAGGTGTCAGAGTCACAGGGCGTCCTGCGAGTTCTGACGCTAAATATAAAGTTGTAAAAAAAAAAAACAAAAAACAAAAAAAAAAACCTGCTGTACTAATCCAGAGATCCAAATCTTGGAAGCATATTCAATTTGTTTGTCCAAAACTGTTTTGAGGGTCACTTCAGTTCATGGATTCTATTTTCAGCTTTAATTGTGCTTGAGAGGTTTCGTCCCAGAAAAGACCTGTCAGGCACATAATGGCTAAAAGTTTCAGAGGCAACTTTTAATCATATCTGCATTTAATTGGCTCCAAAGTGAAATTCAAAGAGATTCCTAATGAAAATGTTTCTCTGACAGCACAAAATATGAGCAGTCACTCATTTGCCAACGGAGCTGTTCACTCTGTTTTCAGGCTAGCAGGTGATTGCTGACTGCAAACCTGCAGAGCACCAAACAGATGCTGCCTATTTTAAAATATGTCATTTCGATGTGTTTTAAAGTGGAAGCATTCGACTGTAGTTTGTCGTACGAATCCCAGAGAATGTGACACGTTATTGCAGCCTGTTCAGCACAACTGTATAGGCTCGGAAAAGGATTTCTGTGATTATTCCTTGCTATCCATCCTCATCTGCATTTAAATAAACACTTCCGCAGCACACATGCATCACTTTGTCTGCACAATCTGAGCCTTGGAAATTGCCAATTTTCCCCATAGTGTGACTTCGTATTGCGCTCTGCTATGTTAATTTGTGGCTCTGGCTAAAAGGCTCTCGTCGGTTCGGGAGGGCGCGGTGAATTGCAAAGTGCATTATGGTTTCGATTATGGAATCCGGTGTATAAGACTCCCGTCGCCTTTTTGTTCTTGCCATTGCCACTTAGTGGGAGAATCCATTTGTGACCTGAACACAAACACTCACTTCTACTTAATGAAACATTATAAGGTCCTATTAAAATGACATTATATGCATTCCAGAACTGAATATCTGTGGGTTCTTTGTTTTTTTTTTACTTTGGTGAGTTTTCATTACTTTCACATTGAATGATTTCTGTTGAACCACATTAAAACTGATGAGTGTCGTCCTTCAAATTATACAGAAAGCACAACAAGCAACAATATTCATTTCCAGTACGGAGTATTCACACATACAGTATATAAAGAGAATGAACTACATTTCTGTCAGTTGGTTTGAAATTGTTACAAGATAAAAGATAAAGTAGTAGAGAGACAAAAACATGACAATTTGTGAATTACCTGGCTCCCAATTCTTTTCCAGTCTGTTGTCCTGTGAACAAGAGGGTGGAAGCAAGGAAATAAGCGAGATATACAAAGGTCTCTCTATATAATGTTTGCTGTCAGTCATACCATGGCCACACCCTGCAACCCACTTTTATATGTATTTGACATTAAAACAGACCATAATTGACTTAAGCGGAATAATACATTTTTGAAGAAGTTGTTAAACTATTGTTATAGACCAAAAAAAACCAAGGAAAATTATATAAAAATGCAGATTGAGTTTGTTTACAGTCAGGTTGTTGCCACCTAGTGGCCATCCAAGAGAGCCCAAGTTCCAGGCACTTCCGGATTGGTTTCACTTTACTTACCTGAATATTATGTCATTAATTTTATTTTGGTATGGTTTAGACATAGTTTCTGACATTTAGACATGACTTCTGACATCCTCCTCACTGGTTTTCAAATGTCAGTGTTAAAAAAAAAAAAAAAAAAAAGAAAACAGGAAAACAAAAGTTGCAAATGCTGACTCGGTATTCCCAAATAAGTTCAAAATAGGATTTCATTCCAGTTAAAAAGGATTTGGGCGAATGAGTTAAACAAATTGGAAATAATAAAAAGAATTACTTTCTGTGCACTGTGCGGGAATTTTTCCTGTCAACCTGAGATTTAAAACACTGCAAGACAAAAAGTAACACAAAGTGAGTCACATGGAACTGATGGACTTAGGTACAGTTGTTCATATTTAAAAGTTAGTCGCTGCAGCTTTAATATTGGGCATGAAAAAACACAGAGATTGAAGCCAGTCCCTAAGAAGTGCTGCCCCTTTAAGTCCTGTATGTATATATACACATTTTTAAGTATAAATTCAGCTTAAACCAATTTCACTTCAACGTCTTTGACGACGTCAGCAAAAGGTTTAGCAGAAGTACAGAGGCAGACGTCGATCAATCATGCATGTGGATTTCAAAACACTGGGTCTGTTCACACTAACACGAACACATGCTCAGGAGCCAGACTCTTATCTTGTCTGGCTCAGACTATCACGACGTGTATGTTATCTCGCTCTGTGTGTGTGTGTGCTAGACAAGGCCGTCTCTCTCCCAGAGCCTAGAGCAGACAGCCCGAGCAGCTTCATGACAGCTGTATCTACAAACTCTGCTACATTCGGTGCCATGTTTACTACACTGGAACTCTCTCCTCTCGCAAGTATTTCCCCCCCCCTCCTTTGATTTCAAAATGCAAACTCGTATCAGCTGTTAGGAGAAGCATAAACACTGGATTTCATGTTCTGACGCCAGGGAACGTGCAATGTGGAGTGAGTACATGTGCCGAGGCATCAAAAAGTTAAAGTTCCCAAGTACGTTTCAAAATGTGAAGGTCAAGCAGATGCGTTTGATGCGTTACCTTTTTTTTTTTCTTTTTTTTTTTTATTAGCGGGCAAAAATTAATCCCACACATCACTGCCACATTCCGTTTTGTTAATCCCGTCATGGCTTGACAGCTGTGTCTTTTGTTACATCACATTTAATTTTCGGTTACACTTTAGGAGGGGTGTTAACGGAACATGATGCCTTATCTTGCCATCAGGTATCGGTGCATTCTGTCATTCATCCTTAAATGGCTAATATTTTTCAGCGTTGCAGACATGCACATGAACCAAAAGGAAGAAGGAACTTGGAATAGCAGCTCTCGGCCACCCAGGCACTAGAATGCTTAAACTTTTGTTTCTAATTAAGGCAAAGTTTTAGCCCGACAGCTCGACAGCTTGTAGGTGGCGCCAGTTAGCCAGTCATCCATTATGTTCTCAGCCCACCAGCAGCCACCTTTACATATAGCATTTTGACATGTTTCAAAAGCTCTCCATGCCTGGCACTGACACCAAACTGTCACTTTGGCTGTGATGGCATAGTCTTTGCATCGCTCGGGAGCTTTTTAAGTCAGAACGACGGTGTGTGGTGAGAAGCAGGGGAGGAGGCAGAGGGGAAGACGTGTCGGGGAACACAAGTAGAGTGATGCTGAGGTGACGATGTGAAGCCTCCTCCTCCTCAGACTGAGCTGAGGAATCAGTGAGGAGGAGGAGACATGGCGTCCTGTCAGTCTGAGTGCAGTGATGTGGATGAAAAGAGGAGGGACAAAAGAACAGTGGTGATACCGACTGTGAAGGAGTGGGAAGGAGGGAAAGCGGAGACTAGACTCTTGCGGTTCTTACATGTCAGTGTTTTTTGGGGGGGGGGTTTGTGTGTCAGAGCGTCAGGTTTGAAACATGGCAGCCTAAGATAAAAGTTACATAGTGCTTTTCCATGCACAGTTAAACCAAACTGTGGTTTTAGCTTTACTACGCCAGCACTTTTGAAGGTGAAGTGTGTGCGACTCAGTAGGTGGCGACACGTCCCCTTTCAGCTTAAACATTTCCTGGTTGATATATTGTCACAGACCTAAGCAACCATAGCTGGCTGTTAGTTGGAAGCATGTCAAGCATCATTCTCTTTCTTTCTACCATCAATTCACCTCTAACTATTTCCTATTTTAAGCTAATAAAATATAAATTTGATCTCCTCCTCAAACTAAAAATGGACTTGCTGGTCAAAGCCTTGGGATGGTAATTGTAGAACATATGCAGAGCACTTTGGGTCCAGCTGAACTTGTACATGCAATAGTAATTCAAGTCCCAATTGCATTATCAAGGTGTGTGGGCCAGACTTTGAGAAATTCAATTTAGTGCCACTTTAGTTGGACTAACATGTATATTTTAGTCAGGTTTTAGCCAGACAAACACAATATTGCATATTTTTCGTAAAGGTTACTGACCGAGGTACTGACACGGTTCTACTTGTTCACCAACACTTCATTCAGGATTTTTTTGTTTCATGGTTTGAGTAAAGTCATTCCATAGAATATACGACTCTATTTCTGAATATACAACTCTATTTTGCCACAAATTCTGAACCAAAGGTGTAACACAAAAACACAAGGCTTTGTAGAAATATAGAACATCAGTTCAGAAGTCCTGCTTTGTAAAGCTTAATGAAATTAAAAAATAAAAAGTAAAAAAATTGAGGGTAAACAGTGTTTCTGTCTGATGAGAAAATGCTCAAATTGCATGCATCGGATCGGATGGTTGATTGTGAAAACCATTTGTTGCGGCAAATTTTTGTTACTAAATGGGAAAAAGAAATTGGTCATATTTTTCATTCGACAGATGTGTTTCTCTGACTGTCCCACTTTCTATGCAACTCACATTTCACTTTAGTCTGCATGGCCACACTAATTGAAAATCCGCGCATGCCACGCATTCATTCACACAAGGTTGCATTGTCACCACAATCGCAGTTAAAATGAACGACTTTTCGCCAAAAAACTGCACTTTGGTGTTGGAATAAACGTTGTACTCAGGCACTTGACCTACTTTCCCGTGTGGTAATAATGAGCACATGAGAGAGACGGAGAGAGTAGAAAATATCTTGCACTGAAATGTGAATGCATAACAGATTCATTTTCAAACTCTGGAGCGTTTGAATGAAATAAAATGTGATCCAACCATGATCCCACCCACTTACAAGAAGAGAGCTCGGTGTTAAGACGTTGACAATATATTATTTATTGATGAATTTTAACAAGGAAAAACATTCTTTTTCCTCACACCACTTTTCCAAAAAGAAGAAGGAATTGTTGAGCAGAGACAATTTTTTTACATTCAGCGTCTCCCTGTACTAATATTATCCTGTCGTTCCAAAGTTTTGGTGTCTCTGCCTGAGACCTCACAGCCAGAAGTTTTACTTTGCATGTCAAGTAATAAAAGAGAAATAAAAGTTTCACAGTGAATAGTCAAATCATCTGAATAGCTGCCGTATATTGCGTCTTCAACTTTTTCTCTGTAATGATTTTATATGAGGACCAAACAGTTTTCTTTAGTTTTCCTGAAGAATCAGCCATGTTTTCACTGAAATTCACAACATAGTATTTTAACAAGGTGATGTTTGACGTCCACCTATTTTTTTTTAATTATTATTATTATTAATATTATTTATTTCATAGGAGAGAACATTTGGATCTTTTGTTTGAGCTGAGGTGGTGAGGGTTGAAGATTTCACAGTACCTGCATGTTCATATTTCTTGTTTGTATTCATTTGATTTCTTATTTTTGTCACATTTACTTGGGTCAGATGTATTCACTATGAGGAAAAATGCCTTTCTTCCTTTTCTACACATATCATCAGATGATAACTATATATTTATTGGGACATCTTATATATTTGCTTTTGCTTCCATCATTTAGTGTGGTATCATATCGTGCAATGACATGTATATTTTAGTTCCCTCCACAGAAAGAAAAAAAAAAAAAAAAGAAAATTTGAATAGGCAAAATACAGCAAAAACACAACAACTAAAGGGGGTGTGGCTTAGTGGATAGTGGAAATGTGGTTAAGTGGATGAGGACGACTCTCTTAAATAAGCATCATGTTTAAGCTTAAAACTAACTCTCTCCAAACAACCTTATATTTTCTCTACACTGATATTTGCCAGACAGATATTTACGCTCGTGTGCAGGTGTTGTTCCAGACTGGACACATGTGGCACGGGTGGCTCTGCTGAATAGGGGAATAAATAAAAAGGCAAGTGGGGCCACGGTGGGATGCTGTGAAAAATGGTCCAATTTGTTGTTGAGCTGAAATCAATGGGACAAGCTGAGCTGCTGGGCTCTGCCGCTGCAACAACCTTTCTCCCACAGCTGCTGCCTCTCGCCTGCTCTCTCCATCCACCCCTCGCTCTCTCCCTCTCCCTCCCTCCCTCCCTGCCTCCCACGCTGTCCAAACACTTCTCTCTCCATCGATCTCAGCTCATTCTGCAGGAGCCATGCTGGCTGAGACAGGCTGGGCTCAGTGACTTTGCTCTGGACTTTTTCTCTCTCTGATTTGTTTAATTTCCACATTGAAGCATTGTATTTCCTCATTAAATGTGCCCACTGGCTATCACTATATAATCAGTTCCAATTAAAAATGTGTGTGATTACTCTTCTAAAATAGGCAGCAGGCTGTCATATTGTCAGGGTCCGGTTTGTCCCTGCTTCCTGTCTCTTATTTTGTTAAGTCTTCTGTTTCCTGCGCAACCCTGTCTTTGTTTTATTATTTCAGGAGACTTGACCAGGCTGCTGGGCGGAGTCCCTCCTCACACACCTGCTGCTCATTTCCCTGATTTCCCCCCCGGTCTTTATCTGCTGGTTCCTCCTTGCAGCAGGTGTCAGCGCGTCACATTTGCAAACCGGTACTCACACGTACTAGTCTCCACTCTGCTCTGCTCGCCTCTATGCATTTTGATTCCCTTTTTTCTAATTCGTATTTTTCCTTTTTCCTAGTTACCCCGGGAGCAACTCGCCCAGCCAGCCTGTCAGTCTCCTCGCCTTTTGTTTGTTCTTAGTTGGCTCACCTCGTAGTAGTTTCTTTGTATCTTTTGTTAATAAACCGCACGCACCTTGCCTTTTGCAACCTGGCTTCCGCTTCCTTCCTTTTGGTCCATACATGCCCAGTGTAAAACGTAACACATATGACCCAAAACTGAAAGAAGGACAGAATATTAAAGGTGCAATACTCAAAAAAGGGCAGAAAACTTGTGCCCCTTATTTGGTCATGATTGTAAAGATCATAGACTGTATATATATGAAGAGAACAAAAAACAAAAAAGAGAAAAAGCTAGGTATAAGTATTATGGCAAACTAAATTCTAAAATCTACACTCAGTTCTAACATGAATGAATATAAGCAGCAAAATAAACAGCACCTCACACTTCCATATATGAAAATATGTGGGTAATGTATTCAGCAGCACAAAAGATCCCTGATTCCGGTGAAAGATGCTGTAGAAGTAAAATGAGGCATATTCACACCGTCCAATTAACCGGAGTCAGTGCTGAGGATGATGCTCTGCTCGTGCACGTACGCCCCTCACAAGCACCATGTGCGACCCTGCGTTGGTCCACTCCAGCGTCGCGCTATACCTCCACTTCTACCTCTCAATACGCGAACGTAGACTTCGTCGGGTTGCAGCTCTTTTACAAATTAATTTCAGTGCTTTCAGCATGTGAGGAGGGTATGCATAACCACATGCCCAACCACCATGACCAACCAATACCGCTAATGAGGTCCCATGATGCTTTGCCAGCAGGTTTGTGAGTAATATGAGCTTAAGTTAAGAATTGATTGGCTGCAAAAAAAGTCTGACCTTCTGTGGCCTTCAAATTAACTTAAAGCTGCAGTGTGTAAGTTTTGGTGATTATTTATTGTTGTTGATGTTATTATTCAGCTTTAGTTTGGTCTTTGTGAACAGAAACACTAACTCATTCTCTACTGCTTCATCCTCCACATGAGGGTCGTGGGGGGGCTGGAGCCAGTCTCACCTGACACAGTCCATCACAGGGCCAACATACAGTGACAAATGACCATTCACTCTCACATTCACACCTATGGTCAATTTTTGAGTGTCCATTTAACTTAATCACCAAAGGGCATGTGGATATTTTGTGGAACCTCCACACACACGGGGAGAACAGGCCAACGTTGAGCCACTACTCCCTCTTACTTTCTTGAACAGAAACAATGTAATGTCATTTTGATGCTGCATATTTTACAGGCTGTGTCAGGCAATACTGTCAGACCTGACGTGAGGGAGCAGTGTTGTGTATTCAGCAGCGGCAGAGGGGCAGACGGGCACTAAAATCATTTTTCCCATCAATCTGGTGAATGATTGGGTATTTTGAGCAGTAGAATTCACTTCGTAAACTTCATACTGCACCAGTTTGCGGTTGTCTCACTTACCAACTCGATGTTGCTGTAGCCATACAATAAAACATGTCATTTCCTGTTTGCAGTGTTGCTGGGTGACACAAGACCCAAATGTAGCTATACTGAGAAACATATTCACGTGGAGCTGAGAGACTTAACAGTGTGTGAACTAATTTTGACAACGGTATGAATGTATCCAACATTTGTTGATATTTAAATGTTACTAATGAAAATGGAGTGAGTGGGAGTGAACTAAGTGTCTTTTTTTAAGCATATGCCAAGAGCACCTTGAGAAGTGTCTTTTATCATTTACAAGATTTTGACAGTTGCTAATTCTGTTTTTCTGCAATGGCTGCGTAGTTTTATGATCAAGGCTCAGGAAAACACACGCCTGGATTTAAAAGTCCAGCGCCTTTGTTGGCCCCATCTGCAGTAAATTTTGAAATGACCTGTCAGGGCAGTCTGCAGTATAAATAAGAGCCGTTGATTCATATGTTTGGGGAGTTGGGCTTAACAGACTCAGAGCGCTTCGCCTAAGACCTGCAAACCAGACGGAAGCACATTGCATTTCCTCTGCCAGGACTGAGAGATGATGAATGATTGCGATGAAGGAAGAATAAACTTCATGGCTGGGGGAGCGAAGGTGAGGGAGATGGAGCGCTTTGCCAGTGCGAGTGTAACGTTTGCCATCCTGAGATTGATCTGCAAAGAAAGGGAGCAGTAGGAGAAAAAGAATCTCTCGGTGATGAAGTGGGGGATTTCATTGAGTCCAAGTGTAGATGAAAAAGAGCACAGGCTGGTTTTCTACGGTGGCTGGCAGAGGAAGGCAGATGACAAGCGGCCTCATTACTCTCATTTAAATGTCAGCTTGTGAACCTCAGCACATTTGTTTTGCGGCTGTTTAAAATGGCGTCCCGCGGGCTCTGATCCCTCCACCCCCGCCACTTTAATTGAATCTGATGATAAACAGCAGAGCAATGTTAATTTGCAAGTGTGAGTGTGCGGGGTTTGCTGGCAGAGGGAGATAAAGATGATATACTGAGTCTGCCTGCAAGTTACTTTTGTATGAGGGTGTGTCTATTAAGCTGAGGCTGAATGTATGTCTGAAGGCCACAAACTAGCTCAGTTCCTGGTGATGGAAAGCTTCAACTAATGTCTTGATTGTTGTGTAACCAGCTGTGGGCTCAGAACTTTGCTCACTCAATACATTTGATTACTTGAAGCAACTGAACTTCATTCTAATTCTAACCAGGTTTTTGTTATGTTGGGGTCCCACTGGATAGATTACAAAATACAGTACGTTGTGAACAGTCAGCACTAAAAATCGAATATTTTTTGGATTTTCTGTTGAGAAAGAACACATGAAATAATAGTAGATGGCGATCAAACATAAACAATAAAAAAGACATTCTTTTATTGTGAAGGTATGTTGCTGTATTTTACCTTCACTTAACATGTGCTGTTGAAATTAGAGTTAAAAAAAAATACTGACTACAGTTTTATGTTGTATGCATGTAATCGGCTCTACTTTACTGCACTTGGTTTGGTATCAGTCCAATGTTTTCCATTATTATAGTACCTCCCCCCAACGTGGACAGGGTCGTCATAGCACGGCTGCGCAAAACTGCTGTGATGTCGTTTTATACACGACGTGTACACAAACTAGTGACGAGCAAGGCAGTGCTTTTCAGTGTGCTAAATCATTAGAATTAGTGAATTTCAATTATTTGATTATCTAATTGTAAAGTGCTTCCTGCATGACCAGAGCACAGTCTTAGTGCTGCCGCTAAATACACCAGACTCCTCCGTTAAATGTTGAGATTTTCGAAATTTCCCTGCAAAATGTTGGAGATTAATGCATGTTTTCAGGATTTTGAAATGGTCTACAGTTTGGCATTGTTCGGTTTGATTCCTGGGTCTGACGTCGCACTCATTACTCTTACAGTGTTCTTCCACTTTCTGACCAATCAGTGACTGGCAGGCTGTTGACACTGACATGTTAGTATCGGCTCAGTTAGCGCGGAATCTCCTCAGAACAGGTACTAAAGAAAAAGTACCAGGTACGGGTCACTATGCCTAATGGAAAAGCAAAAAATGCAAGTAGAGTCGAGCTGAGCCAAGTCGCATTAGAACTGTATTGTGGAAAAACACTATAACATTATAACTCAACTCTTATATCAAGTTGAGGTCACTCAGGTGAGAAAAAGAGGCAACACATCAACTACAATTCAAAACATGATATTCCAACTTTATTATAACACTCAACATACATCTCAACAAATGTACTGCTCGGCTGAAGAAGTATTATATTGGCTGAAGCTCTAGCTAATTAGTGAAATCTTTAATAATAACCTCTGAGGACATAAGTGTCAGTAAAATTCACAGTTAGTAATAAAACCACTGTGATATGACTAATATGTGTGTGTTAAATCTTCTGTCAAAATGGGTTTCAAAGTTGATGCAACTCATTATGACAGTGTGTGTGTCTGGAGGGATTCCTTTGTTTTCTAATCAGAAGCAGCATTGACCTTGCCACGTCGCCGCGTTCGTGTTTTATATCAGTTATTCAAGCTGAAACATAAATGACGGCGCACAAGCGCCGAGACAAATCAAGCTGCAGCTAAACACGCGCTCACATTTCCTTCGACGTGATGCCCCGTTGTGATTGTGTTTATCATATTTGTAATATCAAGCATCGGCTGAGATTAAATCAGGAATTGTCAGACGTTTCCTTCCACAGACTTAGACTTATATCAAATCTGCCTCCAGGCGAGGAGAAGGAATGTCATCTGGACACAGTCTACTTTTTACCTGCAGAGATACTTGTCAGCACGAAGATGCGTTAGGATTATTTTGAATTGTCAAACTGATTAGACACTGGCCAGAATGTTTGTTCTTTTCTCTCACAATTTGACCGAAATTTGATAGTTCCATCACATGGACATTGGCTCTTTTGGCCCTCATGGCAGTTCTCCAGTAACTGAATAACCCAACAACCTTGCCATCCACCATGAGACCCTGCTGCCAACGAGTAAAACCGACATATGAACGATTTTCCATGGCTCTCTTTGCCGATCACCGTCTCCTGCTTTGCTAACGCAGGTGGCTTGAACAACGCAGCAGGCAATTTGTGTGACGTGTGATCTCCAGCAAGCCAATCCAGTTGATCCTTATTTGATTCTGCTGTCGCTCCATCAGTCTCCAGACCCATCCCCATTTTCTGATGCTATGAATAAATAAGTAAATTAATAATGAAACAAAAGCATGTTTTGTTTTTGTTTTTTTTTTTTATTCTTAATGCATCGGTGCGTCAGGGCTTTGTGGTTCGCATTTGTGTGTTTGTGTTGGCAGAGTAATGAGTTTGGGGATATGCTGTGTGAACAAGGACAGAACGGTGACAGCATATTGAATGGAGATGAATGTGCACAATGAGGAGGACTGGCAGTGCCAACAACACAGCAAAAGCAAGTTAGCCCTCTGATCCTCTCCACCTCCCAGCTCCTGAACTGGCTGCTCTGTGACAGCCGCACAAATCAATAATTCATAGCAAACTGCTCACAGTCGTCACATATTCCTTTTAATTGTTGCACATTCTTATTTAAAAAAAGACTGGAAAAGCAGATTAAATAGTTGGCCTACTTACAAATCATTGTTATCTGAGAAAGCTTTACTTTAAGTCAACATTGGATTACATTGTGCATAATAATGTACTGGTTTGAGAGTGGATCAGTGTCTTTTTTAAGCATTGTGCTTTCTCCCATTGTTCTTTAATGTCACCGCTGATGTGACTTCCATTCTGTGACACGAATCATTTAATTCTAAAGGTAAGTATTTGGAATTATATGTTGTTGGAAAATCAAAATAAATAAATAAATAAAAATAAAAAGGGAAAATGCAAATGAAATGAGGTTGATGCAATAAATCAGTATGTAATATAAAAGACCCACATGAAGCCAAGTTTAAATTAGGTCTGATTTGACATGATCACAAGTGGGAATGAAAGGGGCAAAAAAAAAAAAAAAAGTATTTTTACCTGGTCAGGTATAAAAATTCGGGCTTGTCATGTCTGAAAAAGAGTTTGATTTTCATCGAATCCTCGCGGTAAAATGTGTAGTGTGAGAACAGAGCAGCAGCAACATAACCCTGACCACCTCATTGTAAAGGCATGAACAGCAGGTGCGTTAATAAACATTACTGGAGCTGCTAATGCCAAGGTTGCATTGGCTGAGTGTGGGCTTTCTTTAAAACACCGCCTAATTGCAAAACGTGTGATATTACACCCAGTGAAAGGGTTGGGGCTGTTCTGCATTTGTTGTTTTGCTCACTCTCTCTCTGGGTGCTACCTGTCCTGGCTGTCGTTTTATTGACGTTTCCAGTGGAACTACAGGGGAGTCTCCTTTGGTTTCAGGGTCACCTGAGGGGTTTGTAACTTAACAGTGGGTGAGAAGCAGGAAGCGTTGCGTACAAAGCGAAGGAAGCTGAACACTGCTACCGGGAGACGTTGTTGTGTAATGAATGTGTTGCTGTGGCTGGCCAGACTTCAGTCCCTGCTGAGATGAGGCCTGTTGCCCTATGTGACGCTGAAACAACTCCCAGCAGCAAACAGCTCTGCAGGGCGAAGTCCCCTCTTCGATATGGTTTTCTAGAATCAGTTTTCCTTTTCCTGGAAAACAAGTTCTCTCGGGTGTACAAGCCCCACCGGTGGGCTTCGAATTTAATTCCTTTGTTTGTTTCACTGCGACAGCACCGTATAAATCTTACTTATCACGACGCTCCCAATACTCATCACGCTAGAATGTCAGTATTTTCCCAGGAAGACCAAACGTTGCCAAGAGTGTCTAGTTTTTTTTTTTTCCCTACACTGCGAGGACTCATTTCATGGTCGGCAAGCCTTCACAAACAACAGACAGCACTCATGTTTGCAGTCACCTAATTACAGTTTTTGTGTAACGGCACGTGAACGGCTACATCGGATCCCACATGCCCTCCTTTTTTTTTTTTTCCAATTAAGACACTAGAGATCAGCTGTCTACACGTGTAAACACATCAGTACCAGTGTTTCCTTGTCTGATCAATCCCTCTGATGTGTTCGCTCAGAGTGGTGACTCCATTTTTATTGGAAAAAAGCTGCTATGGATCATACAATAAAAAGACCCACGATATAAGTTAGCCACAAGGGGGCGACTTCCAACGATTAAATAAAAATCTATGGGGAAATGAGCCTACTATTTGCTTGATTTATGACAGGAAGCATTTTCTTGGGGAGCACTTTCTCAGTAGAATATGATGCCAGTTTTGTAAATTATGTTCTGATTTAGAGGAAAATAGGAAATAAAATGCAGTCCATACAGTATGAGTGGACACCAGTGTTTTGACAGCTGGTATCACCCAATAGGAGCCTGGTTGCAGGTGATATCTATCGTGATCTCCAAAGCAATGCCAGCTACCTGATGTTCCTTTAATACACACTTCTCATATGCAACTGTCACTCAAACAATCTTTCACTTTGCTGTTATGTTGGTGCGCGATCCTATTGGCTTAAATAATCATTGTGGCTTATTATTATTATTATTATTATTTGCAGGTTTTGGTGCTCACCCGTGCATGTTATGAGTGATAATCATTACTGGCACGTTGATGTTAATGATCAAAAGAAATTGTTACAGAAAATAATATTCAGTTTTTAATCCATCCATCCATATCCAGGTTGTCAAATGAAGATTAAAGACAAATAAAATCAACAAGAATGATACAATAACAGAAACCAAAAGATGTAAGAACGCAGGTAAAAAATATAAAAATGGCAGGAAACACCGTTTCTCTCAGCTGACATCGGGTGCCGTTGTTCTCACAGAAAGACAGAAAATTCACACAGAAAATAAGCCCCGGATTAATTAAGATTAATTTAGTAATTGAGTACAGAGTTGTACATAGTCAGGGAGGAGATTATCAGACAACGCTTTACCTGATTTTAAACCACTGTTTTTTCTGCTGTGTCAGTGACCACATTATGGACTTGGCACTCCTTTCATTTCCAATGAACAAACAGCAGCTTGGTGCAGTGCAAAACAGTTTATTTATTAAGAATGCATTACATACATATCGACTTGAAAGGAGTTGTGATATAGAGCCCATTTTAAACGATCATTATGCTGTGCCGTGATGTTACTTAAACACAGAGTATGTTTTCGAGCAGGGCCCGGGCTCGTGAATCTGCTGCCCTTTGATGTGAGTAATGCAGTTCTGTCCCTCGCTTCATGCTACATGCTGTCTCCGTGTTAATTGATGTGAGTTCTTTACCGCTCCATGCTCCTGGGTTTCCACTGTTTGGAAAGAGCTGGCAGGGGGTCGATTTAATGATACAGATTTATGTGTGGACGAGGCACTGTGTGTGTGTTTGTGTGTGGCGTCTTAGCACAGTGCAGAAGGACGACTCTGGTTCTAACAATTTATCATCTTTCCGTCCTCTGTACCTGAGGTTTCCCCGTGTGTTTGCAGGGACACGTGTATCACTCTACAACGTGGAGTTAAACTCACTTTTGCCTTTTAATGAGCTCACATTATAGCCAGATATCACAACCCCTGGGTTCATATTTGATTTTCAAACGGCACTTTTATCAGTCACAGATCAGATTTACAACCAATCCAGGCAATAAAACATGTGACGCGGTTCAGAGTGACAGAAAAATATGGAAGTATGTGGATTTTATTGGTCGTTTGTGAACATTTTTCAGATCAGTTTTATGCCATTTATGAGCCTATAGTCATAGTAATGTAAACCTGATGAAAAAGGGCGATTGTCTCATTTTCCATTCACAGAAGATCATTTTTTTGTGTTGCAACTGGACCATAAAGCAACGCAATGTCAGGATGAAAACAATGTGGTGGCAGCGCAACGCACAACAGAGGACGGCACCAGTGACAATGTTACAGAACGGTTTCAGAAGTGAATTTCTCTGCTCAAAAACCAGGTCATTCAGCAGTTTAACGGGTTCTTGTTCCCGTCCGCCCGGGTGCCGTTACTGTATACTCACACAAACGCTCCCTCAGTTAGGTCTGATAGTTTTACCTGACGGAGCCCATTTTCACATGAAGGACGCAGCGTCCAAATATTGTGCCATAATTTCTGTTCACAAAGAGCAAACAAAGGCAGAGTAATGACATCAACATCAAGGCAAAAAAAAAGAAGTCATCTTTATGTCTCTTTCAAACTCAGTGGCAACTAAACAATTTAAGGTTGCTGCTTGAATAACCTACATTATGACATTACATCAGAAAAGGTGCATCTTAACTGCCAAACTAAAGTTGAAGACTCATTAATCCATTATACTTTTTTCCATCTGTGTCCCAGCCCTGCATTTTCTCCCCCTTTGTCTCAGCCTCACTTAAAGCCAGTATTTGCTTCAGTAGCTCCACACTATTATGTGCAAATTTGACAAGAACTAAAGCGACTGCACAGCGATAAAAAAATCAAATACAAAGTAATTCCTGCATCTATCCAGTTGCAGGAATGTTAAATTTCTTTTAGTGTTGCCCATACTACACCAGGGGGTGATTTGTCATACACAAACTCATTATCGGTAAGTTAACGCTGATGAATTAGTACAATTACCTCAAGTAAATGAGACCATTGTTGAGCTAATTTGTAGTCTGGTGCCTCTGGTGTTTCCCACTGCTTCATGTCATAAAAGAGCATTTTTATTCTTTATCTCACTGGGTTTTCAGAAGATGATGAATAGTTCAGAAGTAACTTGCTTTGACAAACATGTTTAAAACTCTATTTATGTTCCTGAACAGCCATAGGGTCTCCAATCAGACCTTAAGGTTCAGGTGAGGTCGCCACTCCTTATACCTGGTACCATTATCTTACCAAAATGAAAGTAAAAAAGTTTGTTCCACCTCTGATCATAAATAGTGAGTCTGTCTGGGTGTAACAGACAGTCAGTACATTTCCATGCACAATTAAGTTGAGCTACGGTTGTGAAAAAGGTCCATCTATCTGAATGCTAATATAGTAAATGACGATGGCTCACAGCTGCGTGATTGTGCAAATGAAAGCAAGCACAAGGGTTTACGAGGCAGAAATGGAGCAAAACAGTGTTAAATGTGGGCATTTTCAGTTGTTTTTTTTTTCCCTTTTTCTTTTTGAAAGAAAGACTGCAGCGTTTGTTCAAGTTAGTTTTAGCATGTGAATGAAAGCTACCCATAATATACAGCAAAACATGTAATTTAATTTAAAGTTAAAGTCAGCCAGTTATATGAAATTGTCCTTATATCACTTTCTCCTCGTGAAAGTGTTACCCATTTAAACTTTAGCATATAGTGCAGTATTGTTATACTATATTTTTATGTTTTCTTAACCATTTTATTTTTTTTTCAGTGTACACTACTGTATTTTTACTGATTTAACGTCCATCCCGGTCAATCATCTCAATCATATTTCTGAGCAGTAACAGAGAAGAGGAGCAAAGGATTTAAGTGAAAAAGAATGAGGCTTCATAAACTGTAGCTAAACGGGTTAACCTCCAGCTGAGATTACCATGATGCTTCCTTCCCCGGAGACTTTATGGGAATCAGGGCAGAGCAGACCTTCTGTCCTCTGACGTTCACTTCCACCTTCCCTTCTTATTTCTCCTCCATTGGTTTGACAGGCGCCACTCAGACCAACTTCATTTCTCCAAGTTATAGTCAAAAAACAGAGGAAGATGACGGGAGGTGAGGTGAGAGAAGAGGAGCAGGTGAAAGAGGGCAGAGATGGGGGTGAGGAGAGCGTGTTGGGTGACGACCAGTGAGGATTTGACGTTGCATCATAATGAAAGCGAGGCTTTCTTTTCCCCACTGAGGGAAAGGCAAACACTTAATCAAATGCAGTGTGAAAATCTTGGCTTTAAATTGATTTCCAGTCTCTTTTGCAGGCTGGCGGGCCAATCAGCGCCGCTGAGTGGTTCGAAAGACGGTTTGGGAGACCAATAAATAAGCTGCCAAGCCTCAGAAACATCAGGACTGAAAGGCTTTTTACTACGTGCCACGCTGCATTTTCCTGTATTCTGGGGTGCGCTTTAATGAAGGGTTGCTTAATGTAATGCTCTCACTGTCACCTTGCAGCAAGGAGATACAAGTCTTGAACCTGCATGTTCTATCTGTGCTCCAGCTTCTTCTCACAGTAAAAACTGGGGTTAGGTTCATAGGAGAGTCTAAATTGGTCTTTCAGGTCATCATATCTTTTCCTCCCCAGGCGCCGAATGACTGCATATTCTCAAACAAAGTAAAACATGACATAGCTCCATCCTTTCTGCTTGGGATCGTCTTTTGCTATAAAATGTTTGGCAGGCTGTACACAGAGAGGTGCGACGTTGCCCTCCACAGGAAACAAATAACAAATGTTTCTGTCTGCAGTTCAAAGTTTTTTTTATTGCAGGTCAGAGTTCTTCGCAGTCGGATCACTCGGCATGAATTTTAAATACCCCGGGCTGAATGAGGTCTTAGATGATGGGTAGAAGGATTTCATCAGCAGTAATTGGCCACAATTCAAATAGACCCACTTAATTAACATGAGAGTTTATTAGTATGTGGCTAAACTTTATCAGTAGCTTTAAAGCGACCATTATCAGACGCTCACTGCTGCCGGCAGCTCAGTCGTCCTTTTAACCAAACAGAACTGTTATGTTGCTCCCTGTGCCGTTCATTTGAAAATCCGTGTTGCTGAGCTCCTACATTTCCTTAATTTAATTCACAGCATTTCGACCGTAATGACGTCGGACTGTCTGCACTGTTGTAAACATAATTAGCAAACAATGTAGGGTTACAAAGCTGTGCCTTCCTATTATGAATATGTAAATGTTATGAATGTGAATGTGTGTGTGAATTTGCTATACCTTTTTTATATGATTAAGGAAATGAGTGGGATGCAACCATTACAGTAATGGAGTTTCGGGTTAATATAAGGTGGTATATTACATCACTGTCAAGTTAATTGAGATAACTCTGTATTTTTTCATAATCAAACAGGACTTTAGTCCAGATGGGTGTCATTTTTTTGTCTTCGCATATAAGATTCTGCAGTATGTTTTTCCATATGCCTTCAATTTTGACCTGAGAATTTACATACTGCTGAATCAAAATCTGTTGTTATGTTCCTCTGATGACTTTAAATCAAATTAATCAATTTCTTTCAGACTCCAGTGTCAGCTTAAACCATATTTCTACCTGTTTTTTTGCCCAACAGCAATAGAACAACTTTAGATTAGCTTCAATTAGTAAATGAGTATTTTCACTGTGTTACCATGACTACTTCATCCTATACAACTCTATAATGCAAGCGTGTTTTTAAACCCACCAGTTCTTATTCGAGTTTCGATCAGAGAAGCAACAAAGTGCCATGGAAACGCACGGAGCCAACAAATAAATCATGACAAGGCATGGGATTCATCTGTCACTCCAGGTTCTCTTCAACTGGAGAGATGAGCCAAAGCTGCAAAGATAAATATCAAAGACCGTAGAACAGTCGCAGAACATGATTTACCATGTTTACACGCCGTTTTTGATGCTAAAGTCGCTGTAACGTCACGTGTGTCGCAACGCAAAGGAGAAACATTCATTTCATGATATGCTCCAATAATGTTTCATGCTGATCCTGATGATCAGTACCTACCTTTTTGGTTTGTATGCATTGGAACAAGTGCAGTTAAGCATTAGTACGATGAGTTGGAGGGATTCACAGCCACAGAAAAAAGCTGCAGCTAAAGAGAGATAGAGGAGGGATTTGTTCTTTATGCGTCTGCACATGAAACATAAATTATCCGTCTCCACAGCAGTATCTCTCCTCTTAATTTATTGCTTTCTTGAATCACAAGTCAGTGTGTGTCCCATCTCGACTTAAACTTTTAATATGCACTTTACGGCCTGTGCGCGTTTTCTCTGGTGGAAAAGGTCACTGCTTCCCAATTAAGACCAATCGCTAGAAAACACAAGGCACATCGGAGTTTCCAAGCCAAAACACCCTGTCTCACTCTGACTGTGTCACTGCAGTTTCTCCTCTTTGTTTTGGGGGGATTTTTGTCACTTCTTAGTCAGATGAGATGAGAGAGGGAACTGAAAATGTGCGAACATTGCGTTGTGGGTGTGAATGAGTGTAAGCATTTAACCTGCTGTGTGCAATTCCTTCAACAACAATGTAATTGACCCTTTTTATATAATTAATCAATATTTCGTCATCTTAACACTGGCTCAAAAGACTAATGGGAGAGAGGACAAATAATTATCACCTCACTCAACAACTTCTCTCTGATCTGTGCAGCTTTTTTAAGTAACAAATATTATATAGATGAGCCATCTAAGAATCGAAAGCAACAGTTTTGTCTAGGATTTAGTGGCAGAAATGGAATACTATAATTATCGTGATATGGTAATTGTTGTGTCAACACCAGAAAGCAACATAATTGTGAATGGCATTTTAAGAACGACTTGAGGGAAACCGTTCAAATGTGGCACAAACATTCACTTAGACATGAGAAGGTTCATGGATGTTGGGACGTGGGGACAGTTGATGAAACAGAAGAGGACACAATGGAATGGCCAAGTCGGTCCCTAAAGAGACCAAACTTCTGCGTTATCAACTACACAGAAATACTATACGTCTTTCCCACAAGATGTCATTACGGTCATCCTTATAATGTTAAGTTAAAGAAAAAAGTACCAATTGGTTTTTGACCTAAAACTTACCGAGTAACGACCACCTGCATTGTTGGATTAACAGAATTCTACCTCATTCCAACACTGTTGTACTAACTGCTAAGAGAAACAAAGTATTTAAATAGCTATGTATCTCTGCTTTGAATGGTGATAGATTGCTTGTTTTCCCGACTTACCTCATAGATTTCTGCTCTAATGGGCTAATTTGTCTCCGTTGTGAGTCTATGACTTTATTGCTGGTGACAGTGGCAGGGCAGCTTCGATCCATGGGAAAAGTGGATGTGCCTGTACGCGATACTGCATTCCCCGTTGCCTGCCAATAAGAGCCTGTCAGTCATGTATTGTTATGGATGAATTGAAATACGTTGTTTTAAAAATGACCTGGCCATTGTCCAGAGAAGGTTTTAAGTGTGTGAAATATAGCAACATTTACTGCTGAAGTCGCACGTTGCGGTTGAATGCGTCTCACCCCACTCTGCACTTCCAGGTGTGGTGGAGCATATGCAGTACTCTATGTAGCTTTCAGTTAAGCATCAAAGGCTCATTCTGTCATTAATCATGGAAAATTACAATTCATACAATCAGGTGGTTGTACACTTTTAATTAGTATAATTATATCTTCAATTTCACCTCCGATGGGAATTTCGGTAAAGAAAACAAATCTGACTTTTGAGAAAACAGTGCGAACGTCTGACATCCTGCACAAAATGGTGGAGAGGAAATGAGAGAGGCTCTGGAAGCTTGCGTGACTAACGACTATTAACACTGTTGGATGGCATGTTAGCACTTACAGCGTGAGATTAGTCAAATATCAATAATACGATGTTTAATCAACCAAATCATATAATTTCATTCCGTCATTCCTGGTGTGACAAGGCCATAAAAAAAGGTTAAATCAGTGCTTTGACTTGTCATCTAGAATCAGAATCATCGTGCTTCCAAACAACCCCAAACATGAGGTAATGGAATGACACAGCAGCCACTTCTAAATAATTAATCATTGCTTACTGGTTTTCGTCTGTGGGTATTCAAATTTAGAACCAGATGAGCCGTCGTCCTGAAAAACTCAGCGTGACCCTCCCCGAGCTTCACATTCCTCATCTGTCTGCCCTAAAACAGAGGCACGCAAGGTTACAGTGTTGTCCAAAAATGCCAAGACTATAACAATGCCTTGATCAGAGTTACAACCTTTAGTATAAAGATTACACTACATATAATATTTAGTCAAGAGAGACATCAAGATCAATGCAAGGCCAAATACCTATTTGACTCCCTACTGTGAAAAAGTAATACATTCTCTTTAAACAGCAACAACCCTCTACAGATAAGTGGTGTAAGTGCCATTCAGTAGAATGTTGTGTCTTTGTGTCAAAGCTTCTGCTGCAATAACAGCTGGGTAAGTCGAGGTCAGAAAACACACATCCATCCACAGATGCCTGGTGGAGAAATGTTGTTTTTAGTTTGGAAGATGGAGGGTTATTTACTCAACTTTCTCAGTGCAGACGTTGAAACCAAGGAAGATTTATACATTTCCATGTACAGTTAAGTATAGGTATAACCATAGCTTGACTTTATCCCAGTGTAAAAACACTATTGGGAAATCAGTTTATTGAATGAAGTACGCCTGCCTTAACTTTAAAATACTCAATTATTTGAATTGGCACGGCATAAACTCATCTCCTTAGCAGTCGAAAAAAATGTATTGATCCAGATTTTGCCATCTTTTAATTGCCGTTGTCCTCTTTTTCTTCTGTGTACTATCTTCGACTACGGTTTCTGGGTCAAAATTACGAGGCGGAGGCTGTGGAGCACTTGCAGGTCGCCCCTGCCAGCTGGAGTCTGACTGAGTATATATGCACAGTCGCAATTTAATTTTTAGTCCAACTTTGAGAAATACATTTTGTACAATTTCAGTCAGACTAAACGCCCATCTCTACTCCATTTTCATTCGTTTTTACATCCGTTCATCCTAAACGTTATCTCTGTCACTTCCCTACATACCTATGTGCGTCTTTTGAATTGTTTTGAATGCTTATGCAACACTTCCTTCTCGAGTGCCAAGTTGCAGACATCAGCAAACATCACAACTGTTGAAGAGGGTGTTTGATCGGAAATGGACACCAACGGGTTTCATGGCGGTAGAATGTAAGTCGCCGTATTAATGGGGAATATTACTCATTGGTGTGGAGCGGCCACATCCATGTCCGCCACGACTTCTGACAACTTGCTTCGCCGGATAGCCTCTCCAAGGAAACCACGCCTGGCGGTGGCAGCAGGTTTTACAGTTGTTTCACTGCAACTGTAGGTTGCTTCTCCATCATTTTGCTGACTGGTTGGACGATTGACTCATTGATTGTACTGCCCTCACAATTGCTCTGTTTTTGTCCATCATGTCATGTCATCATTGTCCATCACCACCATCACGCATGAAATTACAGACAAAAGGCTCCACCCGTCTTTTTCTATTACGTAGAGCATAAATGGGCCTCAACATGTTTACATGTATTGTAAAAGTTTTTCTAACAACATGTAAACGTACAGTATGTGGTGGACCTGTGCTACTTACTTTGCATTTCTGTATTTGTCCTCTTTTGTGTCCTTTTTTTTTTTTTACTTCTGGAAGTTTCAGTGCGAAGCGGAAGACCAGGAACATCTGGGTAGCACACTTGGTTGTTGTAATGGCAGTAATAATAGCAAAACCCATAGGTGTAATAGAGTTATCCATAATAGCACCAGCTGCAACACTGACAGCAATTAATAACAGTAATAATGGTGTGCTCAGCGCATAATGGGAGTTCCCTCAGGAGTCCAGACCCTTTGCAGCATAAAATGAGGATGGTTCAGGTTTAACTGAGACAGCTCTGAATATTGGCTTTATTTCCAAAAGTAAATTTTAACCTGGGTACTTTATTTAAAAAAGTATACTCATATAATAATCAATACCAACATTGTCTCATTCTTTAACGTTAACATACAGGATAAACACAATTATTTGTGTCTGAAAGTGTCTTTCGTAAAATTCCAAAACTGAAGCTGAGAAAGGTCGACCGACCGACAGTGACAGCCCACTTGACCTACTTTATTTAATCAGCAATGAAAATGCAGTAAGTGGGCAGTTACACACAGAAAGTGGGCAGTTACAGTTAAAAAGAGTCAGGCAACTTACAAATCTAACTGAAGGCTCTGGTTCCTATTCTACTCTTAGACGCCAGTCACACAGAGGTGCATTCATAGCAACGGGTGCAACTGCCTCAAGAACACTTTGAAAAAGCCAGGAAGGAAAGAGAACAATGGTTAACCTGTGGAGTTTGGCTGCACACACAAGCTGTCTATCAAGCTGAGACAATGGCAACTAATTAAGCATTGAGCTCTTGCTTTATAAAGGAGTAAAAAAAAAATGCATAAAATCCAGAGGTTTTAGATTTTATAACAACTTTGTAAAGAGGACACAGTATACAGCACATATTATCATCTCTTCACCAAGTTGTGCTTGGGCCCGAACAGTGCTTCTTTGCTGACTTTTATACTCATTTGCCAGGGTAGTTGCCTGCACCAGGCTCACCATTTCATAGGAAAACAGTTTTTAGAGTGTTAAAGCCCAGCTCTTGTTTAAATTAATTGGCTGTCAGGCCATTGATACCTGAGCCTGAAAATGTAAAAATTTAACTAATACACGTTGAAAGCCACAGGGAAACCTTGTCCTAGGGTACAGAAATGGAAATTGCACCAGGTAAAACAATTGTTTGGCTGACGATGCTACTTTTACGTTGAAACTGAAGCTACAGTAATATAGGATCTCTGAGGTTCTTTGAACACAATAACAACATGACGCCCACACTAGACATCATTTATTACTGAAGTAAATGTAGGCAATATTTAAATCAGAAGCGTCGAGATGACCACCACTAATAAGTGCCCTTTCCTTTTTCACATATATAGTCCATTAATGCACTGTGCCATCCTAATCTCAAACATTAGCAAGTGAAATAAAAGTGAAGGAAATGTTCCACTGTCTGCACTCTTTGGTTTTTAGCTGTTGAATGTCTGCACTCTTTGATAACGAGTACAAGCCCGAGACTTCTGCCTTGTGCAGTTCAGAGCGTGAAGCAGATCGTAGCTTCTCTTGGAGAACAGAAACGGAACACGGGCAGCTCCTGTTTAACATGCAGCCAATGAGGCACAACTACACTTGAAAGGCGAGCAGTGTACTCCCAGTGTGCTGTGTGTTTTGTGCGGCACACGAGGAAATGTGACTGGCGTGCAGACGTCAGTTTGACAGGTGAGGCGTGTGTTCAGACACAAAGCCGTGCAAGGATGAGCGCGCGCGCACAACAGCCAGGGGACAGGATTCACCTTTGTCAGTCTATGACCCGTGTGTAAATGCGTGCATGAGAGGGAGAGGTGGAGGGAAGGAAATGTTTCCAGCAGTGCTGACGTCTGCAGGCTGTGGTCAAGCGTTTTTTTTTTTCTGGTGATCCTTCATGCCGCATCATATATTTACTGGATTTAGCTTAGTGTTCCTTGTCTGCGTACACAGCATTAGAAGAAATGATGCTGATTATGATTAAAGCAGCTCAAAATTGGCTGTATATAAGTGTAGGAGGCTTGATATTGTTGCACTCATAATCCTTTGTTGGATTTTTGTCACTCCTCATGCAGGGATCACAGAATAATGTAGTATGATTTGCTACATGCATTTTTGAAGCCTTTATCTCATTAATAGTTTACTTAAAAATCTTAATCTGTCTTCTGGATTAGTTGTACTCTGCAGGAAGTAGCAGCCCTTACAGTATATTGCTAAATTAAGAATAATTTGTACTGTAAAGATTAACGTACAGTAATATGACTATTTTGTATGATGGAACAAAATATAACTACTTCATATGCTGAAGGTTACGTTTTAAACAATAAATGAAATATCAGTATTGCTCAGTGAACATGTCAACTGATTAGGCACCAGAACTCTTGTACAACCTGTTTATTTTATTTTATGTATTATGTCAAAACACTGAAATTCACAGAAAATGAACATCTGGGATATGTCAGCAATTGTGATATAAAGCTCTACTTCTATAAGAACGTGTTGATGTGAGCTGTAATTCCTCATCTCATAATACGGTCTTCAACACTGTGTAGCTTTTAATAACAAAACCCTGTCTGTATATACTGTAGCTCTCCCATTGATTGATTAATTGTATGTGTACGTTGGCTGGCAGCTTCTCCCCAGTTTGGCCTCCCCTTCTGGGTCTGATTGACACTCGGGCTCGCTGAAGCAAATTGGGTTGGACTGTAATGCTCAGCGATGACTGGCAGATGTGTTGTTATTGGTGACAGACTCTTATCAAGTTGGACTTGGCCTGGAAGACATTAAAGGACCAAGTGTGTCACTCAAGGCCATTTTGACTTTGAGCCGATTCCAATGCAGCTTATACAGTCTCTGTATTTGTGGTTCTTAACGTGGTGCTCATTTGACAAGTCCAGCCTCAAAATCCTCAAAATGCTTCAGGTCCATGTCACGGTGGGCAATAATTTTCTTCTAATATCAATATGAAAAGGATCAAAAAATATAGAAACCTAATGTTTATGTGCTGTGCAAACATACTTTTTGACAATGTTGTGAAATGTAACAAAAGTGTTTACTTTCCATCCGTAAAGAATTTTGACGCCGCACCGAGTTTATCTCTTCAACTTTGAATTAGGAGCTTAACTTGCAGTGCGTAACTGTTGTTAACTGTAACTATTAGGCCTGACTGAGGGAGCATTTGTGCGTATACAGCAGCAGTGCAGGGACGGGCAGAGTGAAGAAATGCTCATCCCATCAAACTGCTGTACGGCGAGCTCAGTGTTGCTGCTGCCTCGGGCTGTCTTGACCTTAAACAAATCACTTCCTGTGTGCAGTGCTGGAACGTCACCAGGAAACACAGGATCCAAACACGTCCATAATGGGAAACACAGCTTAACTTAATATTGTGTGAACGCATTTGAAATTGAATGTAACAGACATGTTTGTATTTAAAAGTTATACACTACAGCTTTAATCTTTAATTATCTTTTATTACCATAATTATTGATACTGATTTAAGTATTTTTTTTATTATCATAATGTAAGTTTATACCACATTAAGCAAATTTCCTTAGATGCCATTTCTCTCACCTGATACTTGAAGCATCACTTCTTATTGCTCTGTAATGCTGATTACAGACATCACCACACCTTCCATTTTATTTGCACATTCTGACTCATGCCATGAGACACTTTCTGTAAGGTGTTTAATTAGTGGCCGAGAAAATAGGACCTCAACGCCAACTGCTGAATCTTTCACTTCTGTTCTCAATTTGTTTTTTATTCAGAGCAACATTTTCGTGAAAATGTCATTTCCACACCTGCCTTGAAGGTTTTCTAAAACCATTCAAAACTCAACAAACAGGTTTTAAGGATACTCTTTTAAAAGTCTGATTCCAAATTAAAACACATCAATAGCTGTCTAACTCTGTGGCCTCTCCTTCACCCATTCATTCACTCCTCTTTTCAAAGAAAAGTACAGTACATGCAGCTTTATACCTGTGATTTTCACTTCACTGTCTCATCATCATGTCACCAATAAGCCGTCAGCTGATGGCGAGATTTGCCTTTGTTAGTCATCTTCAAATCTGCAATGCACCTTGCTTCGTTGTGGATGCCAGATGGTGGGAATAGAGAGAGGAAAAATTCAATGGCGGCTTCTACACAGGTGATAATAGTGTTTGTTTGATCAATTTCTCATTTGCTCCCCCTCTGGGCGGTTTGTTGATGTTGTTTGTCTCTATCTAACAGCATCGAGAGATACATTTCCTCTCAGTGCAACCTGTGCTAATATAGGCCCAACCTATTTCTACTGAGAAAACAGTGGTGTCTATTCACTCTTTCCATTTTAACTACTCCAGCTGCTTGGTATAAAAATATTTTTTTAGCTCATTCATAGGTTTATTCAAGAATATTCAATGAAGATCACTCTATTATGAGACCAGAGGTCAAGTTTATTGGCCATTCAACAAGTACTAATGATAATCTAACTTGCCTTCTCAAGCAAGACATAGTTGGTTAGTTGACAATATGGAAGCAACTAAAACAACAGTATATTTAGCCTTTTAATACCAGAGCTTAACAAAAAGAAAAAGCTAAGAGCTACACAGCTTCAGGGATCTGTGGCCAAAGGTGAACATAAATGACATTTCCCCTTCAGTTGCACTTTCGCAAGCTTTGTCATGACAGATGACGTCGGATGTAACTACGACCGGATCTGACATTCATCGTAATTAAAACAAAAAGGAGAGAAAAGAATAACAGTACGTTGTGCTGAATTATTAGTCATTAGCACTTGCCGAGGTCCTCATTAATCTGACAAAGTCGGCTCAGCTCTATGTCTAACAGGGGCATGCCTCGTTAAATCAGCATGTCTTCATTAGCTAGAGCTTCACAGGGCCCCTCTGGAAGAATTTTAGCTGTGATTTATTCCGCCAGTAGTCATTTGTCCTTGTTGTGAGATGGGTTATGTTCCTGAAATTTATTTTATGGGACTTTTTTTTTTTTTTTTTTTTTTTTTTTGGTTTTTTTTTTTTTTTTCCTGTGCTTGTTTTGTCAAAATAAATTATTATTTGACGTCTTGTTAGCACACACAAGCCAAAGATAAAACTAGATTATTGCTCTCAAAATGACTAAAGGTATGAGAATATACATTGAAGCAGCCAACGACACCCCCGCTGCGTTTGTGCGTTACGGCGGAGCTTTTTGTTCTCTATTGTGGAAGCCAGCAGTCAAGAGCACATTTTCCATGCTACTCCATTTTTGTTTAAAAACACACAGTAGGTTCTGCTCAGAATACACCTGCCGTCCCCATTAATCCAGTGGTTTAAAGACCTAAAAAGTTGCTGAAACGCTGCTGGCTCTGTTATAAGGCTGGGTCACAGTAACTGTGATCAGCATCCATGGAGAGCCACTTTGTATGCCCACTTCTGCGTAAAGCCTGCAGTTCTCTTCACACTTAAATGACATGCGCATGCGTACTCAATCTCATATTCCCCTGAGCCCTGAGTTTTCCCACTGTGGTTACTGGCAGACCACGACCTTAACCAAGTTTCCATGGTTATGGTCTTTTTTTGTTGTCTCTTCTTTCATTGTCTCTAAACAAGTCAGCTGGCTGGATTGGAAAGTGTCGTACTACGGGGAGCTGCACAAAATCAAGCTGGAGTTGTGCATTGCTGTTTCTCATTTGTACTACTCTCTAAAACTGAGCCAACAATTGCAGGAGAGAATTAACTTTCTGTTTAGTATGGAGGCAAATTACTGCTGATACGGATTCGAACGCAAACACCCTTTCCAAATTAAAGCATCGAGAAGCAGTTGTAGCACCAACCAGCATCGGCAGCACCAACCCGCCAATTAGAAACTATAATCATTGGTTACTTCTGATGCTCTTGCTACCCATGGTAACTGTTCTTCTGCTCTGAATATCAGCATTTGATTCCCTACAGAGTCTCTCAGCAGACTAATCTCATCACCAGGTGTTTAGTGCAGTATAAGTAATGGGTTTACTTAAGATGACCCACCAGCTGGTGACGTCTCGCTTTGACTCAGGCCCCCAAGGGCACTGCTCGGGTGTAAAGCAATTTTGCTGGGAAGTATTCCATCTTCTGGGATCAGCACATGGCAGACTCTGTCTTTTAGCCACTCCACAATCATTGGGAAAAGAGGGACAGTAAATCAACTGCCCCCAAATGAGTACTTTTACTGTCGGAGGCAATTTGAAGACACGGAAGCATGCGGTCGTCCACAGAGACTTTTTTTTTGCCGTACATTTTTTGCATTCATCGAGCAGTTCTCACTGCAATGGAAACCTCATCTTTCACTTTTCTTTTACACACCCATGATTTGAATCACTGGACGAACCAGAGTCAGTGAAATGCTCCCCCTCTTCACCTCCTTACAGTCGACTCCCTCAATCATCCTGTCCCTTTTCAAGATTAAACCATCTGACACAGATACTCAACCTTTGACACGAACCTTCACAAATATTCAGCCTGTACTCTGCTAGAAAAGCCTCACACACGGTATGTTTATGTGTTGACAACCAGAAACACCGTGCGACGCCTGAGCTTGCCTCATATGAGAGCAATTTATTGGTCGTCCTGCATGGCAGGCCAGAGATTAATGAGCTGTTTGTTGCTTACACACATTCTCCACGCCTGTGTGCTTCCAAACCACATTTTTCCAAGCTGCGTTATTGGACTTACTCACTACAAATGGCAACATATTGTACCTTTACTTTCTCACCTGGAGGAGAATGAGCATGCAGTTGGTTGCTTTTATTTTCTGGGTTGCATTGGTTGTACCTTTTTTAGCTTGGTTGACAGGAGCCTAAAAATAATTTTGTTAAAAAACAAGTAACAAGAGAATACTCCAAGTTGAACATTCAGATCTTTGAGTGACGTGTAACATTTCTATGTTCAGTCCAGCAACAAAAAACCATGAATTTGATTCAAATATGTGAGGTGAACAACATTTTCAGGCGGCATTTTGAGCTGCTAAATTATGCATAAGCTCAGACTGATATGTATATTTCCTGTGTTCACCTTAGAAAATAGGTCTTTTTATGCAATGTACAGAATATGTCATCATCAGAAGGCAAGTTTTCAACTATCCTCCCCTTTCTATTTGCGATTTGAGGCCAAGTGGTGGCTGTGATCTGATGAATATTTTAGGATTTCTGAAGCAATGTGACGTGTGGAAATGGAGTGATAGTGGGAACGATGGGAGATGGAGACTGGTGACCGCAGATGATGGTGAACTTGAGCTGAACTTTGTCTGGGCCAAAGATGGCTTTTCGCTTTCACCAACAGCCATTGCATGACAAAAAGGCAGTTTATCCCAAAATATATATTCATTATTATTGCAGGATTCTATCTGGGCCCTGGTTTATTTTAATCTTTGGCACCAATGACTCCACTCTGCCACTAAAATTCTGTCTTTTGCATAAAAAACTAAAAAAAAAAAAAAAAAAAAAAAAGAAACATTTAGAATTCAACACATTTATATTGGAAAGATGTGGAAAGTTAGAAGATGATTGTGCCTCATTGCAATGAAAACAAATGTGACAAAATTGCATTATGCAATGTATAACAAGTGTGGTAATGAAGAACAGAGGTTGATAAACTATGTAAATGATGATAACTTGCTTACCATGATTAACTATTTAAACTTTTCTTTTTTTCAGTGTATTTAGAATTTAGGGGCATATACAGTAAATGTATCCAACCAGATGAATGTCTTTTGCAATCAAACATGGTGGACTCAATGGAAGTTCTATTTTCTTGATAACCGACTCATCGAAACATCATTTTCCAAATTTACTTTGTATATATGCAGCTTGCAGCTATAAAGGGAGCATTGTACAAACAACTGAAAGGTAAACACATCTCTGTGTTACCTCATCAGTAAATATGTTGATAGTCTCAGTGACATGATTCTCTCATTAATCAGACACATGAAAAGACACATGTACCTGCCGCCATTTACAGCACGGACTCCTGATGATTTGCAGTAAATCTTGAGATTACTGTGCATCCACAAGAGACGCAAGACTGTCAATAGACTGTGCCGACTGATCTAAGCTGAGTTTCTGCTTGTTGGTAGATATTATTTCTGTCTATAGAGATGTGTAGTGTGTGGATCCTTCTACTTTATTCAGTCTGTCCCTGATGGGGAGCAAACATTAGCTAACAGCTGTCTGCAAATATCAGGCTGACTTCCAGGCGGCAGAGGAATCAGGCAGCAGACTTTTTAGTTTCTACCTTGTCTGTGCTCAGAGTGATCATTAAAGTCGATGTTAAAATATGCATAATATGCAGGTTTCAATATAGATGTTTTTCTCGTCAATAATTGAGCCTGAAATGTGCACTCGACACTGTTTTGTATTCAGGAAAGCAACAGTGATTCTCATAAAAGAAGAAATCTAAATTCTGAGAGATGTTTTACTCAAAAGTGTTTTTTTTTTTTTTTTAAAGTAAATTAGTCATCCGGTATCAGATTGAATTGATTAATTGAACTGACCAAACTCATATCAATTTACAGAAGGAGATTAACCTGTATATATATATTTAAGTTTTAAGAATTTGCACCTTTAATTTGATTGAACGTGCAGATACGAATCATAAAAATACAGTATGTAAAAGAAATGTTCATTCAATATGCAGAAGAACTGTCAAAATGACGGCTCAAACTTCAGTTTAGATGTGAATTCTGGTAAATGTTTGGAGATTGGATCCATTTTTTGAAGTTTGCCAATTGCTTATGAGGGAAAACAACAGGCGATGTGCTGCGTCATGTTCACAACAGCAGGAAAATGTAACATTCAATCGAGCGGTGTGTGTTGAACTTGCACCATGCAAAAAAAAAAAAAATCCGCCCACTCTGTCTTGTGTGAATTCAGCTGTGTTGTCACATTGGCTCACTCCAAACATTTGGGGAAAACTCGAAGGGTAATGGTAGGAAGACTTCTGGAAAACTGGTATAAAATATAAAACCTACCCAGTATAATTTCACAAAACGGACAAAAGCAGCTTGTACTAACATAACTTTATGTCTCTAATCAGTGAAGCATTACTTTTATGATGTATTATGTGTGATTTATAAAGACTGTAAAAAGGCAGTAATTTGATAATCCACTTAAATGACTGAGACTTAAATGTTACCAATTTCTCAATAGTCTTGTTTCATTTATTTTCTCACGGTTTATAACATTTAATGAGCTGATAATTTGTCCTGCATGTAAAATCTGAATCTTGTCGACCTCAGCTCTTTTAGTAAGGCAGACTGCTAACCTCTGAGAGCCGCCAAGCATCAGGCCCACCCAGTGTTAAGCACTGAAGCAATGCATTAAAAAAAAAAAAGACAGTAATATTAACTTCCAGCTCCTATAGCTTCTCATGTAACCACTCAAACAACCATATATGATGTGGCAGGTAGTGACATGAGCGTTTAAATCAAAGGACTGCGATGAAGCTGAGGGCTTTGTATTTGACGCGTGATGACGAATGGTAACATTTCCTTTTAAATACCAGTCTTGATTAAAATACAAACTGAGACATATTCTTAGCGGCTTTGAGGGCATCTCTCTTGTTCTCAATCCCCCCTTTTTTTGTTCCCTCTCTGACACTAGTCTTGTCTTAAACTTCAAAGAGTCTGCACAGTAATCACACTAGAGTGAGTTGAAAAACACCAAGGAGTGCCACTTACAGAAGCGTACTTTACTCGAGATTGAAATTCCTATGTTGTCTGTAAAGGACAAAAAAAAAGTGCAACAAAGCCTCTTAAAATATAAGCAAACTTCATATCGCCAAAGGAGCAATTGTTAGATTTGTTTTGAGTCTGAGCTTTTTTCCACTTCATCGTGCATCTGGATGAAGGTCTGTTTGTTGTTGCTTTCTGCTTGTCTGAGTGCACAGGAATAATTCTCATTCAGCACAGATTTAAGATGCCAGGAAATCCACCCTCCTCCTTTAAAAAAAAAATAAATAAATATCCCCCTTTATGCAAATCTCCCTCTCCCACTTCTCTTCGTTTGACACTCGCCTCTTTAGAAATGTATCCCCTCAATCCTGCCTTGTCGTATCGTCCGTCCGCCACCCCGCCATGGCTGAGAGGCTGGAAAAACACTGGAGTCCAAAGCGAAACAGCGTCGCTGCAGGGGGAAAAAAAAGGAGCAGTGATTCATGGAGAGACATACATCTCCTTCATTCATTCCCCTTCACATCTCATCTCATGAGTTGAGGCACTTAACAGTGATGAATGGCAGTTGTCCTCGTCTCTGCGGCCTCTCGGCTGCTTCAGGCCCCTTCGCCGTGAGAATGGGAGCGATCACAGAAACGAAGAAGGAAACCCCTCGCTCACGTCCCGGCTCGCTGCGCTCTTGTCACCTAAGCTATTAGCCTAAATACACATCGAAATCATATGGCCTATATCAGGTACGGCTGCCTGTGAAGGTCATGTGGTGTGGTACAGTGTGTGTGATTGGCTGCTCCATTGACCTTTCATGAATGGGAATGATGGCTTAGGCAGGCGACTCAAGATGCAAGACTCCTAACCGCTCTAACACGGCCCTTTAGCATCTGTGTGTCCAACCTACTTACTTCTATTCATTCCTATTGGGGTGACGGGTGTTATGGTCTAAGGGAGGAGAACATAATAGATGATTTCATCTCAAATGGTGAGATGAAACACACAGTTTGACTTTGAACTAATGATTTTGTCTCTGTTCTTTTTTTTTTTACATGTGCTGTCTCTGATCTTCATCAACACTGCGCAGGTAAGAGTTGAAAAAATGTTTCATCTTTCAGCTGTTATTTATATGATGCTGGCCACTGTGACACAAGAATAATGGGGCCAGTCACAAGCAGCATATTTTGCTCTTAGAAATCTATTATTTGGAATTGACACACACACTAGTGGACATTCATTAGTGCCATGGTTTTCAAACTGTTCCACCCGTGGTATATGCAAGCTTCCTCTGGTGGTACTTGGAGGTAAATCAGAAATGCTGTTCTACTGTATATACCAGAGTATGTGATTGGAGTGCATACAGAATGAAATAAATAACAAAATAATCTCACCTCTTGCTCCATCTTAATCTAATTTCACTATACCAGTGTCTGGTAAGCAAATTACTCTCACTCACTCATTTTCTAACACTTTATCGACTAATAAATCTGTCTCCTGTGAAAAATCCATAGCTTTGGTCACCCTATTTACACCAGCGCATTTTAACATTGGTGATAATGGTGTTACTGCATTAGAATGTGAACATATCTAACTGCAAACACTTTGAGCAAGTGAAGATTTTCAAGTGGGTGGATGATAATCTCAGCCCGAGTGTGTCACAAAGTCAAGAAACACAAAATGAAAAAAAAAAAAAAGTGTTTTAAATGGATCGATGTATAGCAAGTCCTATATATGTGTGTGTGATAGGTATTAGTTCATGTGTTTATTAATAAAAACACACTATTGCTGCACTGTAGAGAAATGGGATGTATAGAGCACTTTCTATCAGTTGCCCATGATGTACATTTTTATTCTTGGACGCATCATTGAGGAGCAGGTTCACTGTTGCCTTCAGGTGTTCCGGAGCACTCACCTCTGTGGGCAGCCATGTGAACCTCCAGCAAATGTAAACTCCATTAGAATAAAAGCTTAACCTCCATAACACTGACGACGCACTGTGAGCCCTGTGTCTTTCTATGTGACCACAAGAGAAGGAAAAAGCCCTTGTGCTGCTGTCGACTGAATATTTATAAGATGTCGAAGGAAAGAGGAAAGGGATTAATGGCCGTAGTTGTCGTTTTGATTCCTCACCACTGGCCTCCATCATCCTCCCTATTGCTCATGTGAGGAAACACATCCTCTCAGCTTCACAGTGAGAATGATGAATATCATCATTGCACAGAGGTAGTAATCACTGACTCCAGCACTGTGTGCTTTCATCATTCCTAATTGGCTAATAAATTACCAGCACTGATGAAAAATGGTGTGTGGTGTGTGTGTGTGTGTGTGTGTGTGTGTGTGTGTGTGTGCAAACTTGTGATCAGCCTCACTTTGTCTTTCAAAGTGGTGCAAGGCAGCAGGCGTAGGAGGAAACGGGTGGTTTTTCGGAAACTCGTATGAGGGAAGTTCTACTAAAGTTTTATCATTGATTGATAAAATGCAACAGAGGGTGAAGAAGGATTATGAGATTTATGAGATTTGAAAATAAACCGCTGCGTGTTTAATTTAGGGCACAATTAAAACCACATATCACTGGTGCTACACCGCTGCACATTAGGCTAATCCCCATGGAGACTGTTGTAATGTTTATTTAGTTAACCCCCCCCCACCCCCACCCCTGGGACGAGGGTGTGCAGAGGGATTTGTCAAGTGTTTCAGAGACGACTAATGCTCACCACAGGACATTAGATCAAGTATTGCTTGTTTTCATGGAGTAAATGCTAATGTGCACATAATGATGTCACTTTTTCCTTAACATTATTCTTTTTCTGCAGCATTAAATGGTTTCTCAAATGTATTTACAGTGTTGGCTTATACCACTGACAAAGAGAGTAGTCATATGGATCTATGAAGTACTAGTGACTTGTCACAAACATAGACCATATAGAAATAGTACAGGTAGTTTTTTTTTAGTTTGCAGGGTGAGTCTAACCAGGAAGTAACAGTTTATTTAATAGCCACCGGGGGGTGATAATACTGAGGGCAAAAAGAACTTTGTTTACATTGATGTCTATGGAAAATTTGACTTTCAAACACTTTATTTACAACATCAGTATTTCCCTGTTGTCAATAGCACATGACATGAACTTGGTAAATTATGTTCACATTTAGTAGTAAAAAAAAGCACAACATATACAAGTAGATACCGTGTGACGGACATTGTGTACCATCCAACTAATGTCTGTAGAATTTTGGTTTAAAAATCCAGTCAGTGATACACCAATCCCGAGTTTGGTTGGCAACCAGAAGACCACAATTACTTTTATATTAGGAGCAGATTTCTCTCACGTCTGGAGACGGAGCCCAGAGGAGGTGCAGAAGTCTTTTCTTCTTTCAGATAATTTCATCTTCGTTGGGCAAAAATGTGTTTTTTTATGGAATTATTTGACAATGATGCCTAAAATACTGTATGGTGTTTAGCCTTGCTCTTATTGGTTGGTTTTGAGTCCCTAATGGGCAATTCTGTTTTCCTTATAACCACTGACAGTGTGAGGAAAAAGGATGATGAGACTCCCTGCAATGAATCCCTACCTCATATTTTAATGTCATTCCCTTTTTCTCTTACGATATACAGTATAAACTGTAACCTACGCTGTGCACACAGCTAATGCCAAAGCAACAAGCTGTCAAGGCCTTTGCCACTATTATTATTTTTGCACCTGAGCAAACTGCTAAATGTCGCTAATGGCTGTCAGTGACACATTTCACAACACCAGAGTCGTAGAGTTTATTTTGCACTCACAACATATGTGACAAGAATGTCTCTGTTGCTACGGTGGCAACCAAAATATGTCAGAAATAAACCGCTCTGTGTGCTATATCAGTGTGTGTTGCATGAGTACCATTGTGCTGCTAGTTATTATTGAACATTTGTACATGAGGGGAAAAAATGCTTGAGAATCAATTTGGCACAATAATTGGGACACACTCTGGGGTGACACTCAGGCTGAATCTATTGTGTTCCATGCAGGTGGCATTTTCACAAAGCCTGTATAGGTAAATTTCAAGGTATGTTATTTCAGTGGACTTTGATATCCATGTGTTTGCCCCCTATTGAGACAACTACAAACCCTCCAGGGACGAGGGGATGAGGTTCCAATCTGGCCCGCAGGGTGAATTTGTGACTCTAATCATGATGCGGAATACTCGATTTTTCAGTTCCAGATACCTGTGACTAAATGCTTTGTGCCTTTTTTAAATCCACTGTGATCTGTAAGTTGTAAAGCACATGTGGAAATGGTAAATTTAGACATAATATTGTTGAAATTGCCCTTTTTCTTCTCACAAAAGTTCAGGTTCATAATATGTTTTGTAAAAAAGATACTTCGTTAAATGTGGTCCGGCCCACTTGAGACCAAACTGAGCTTTATGTGGCCCCTGAAGCAAAATATGTTTGACAACCCTCCTTTATTCCTTCCTTCCGTCTTTCCATTTGTCAGTCCCACACTTCATTCATCCTTCACTGCTCTCATGCCTTTTTTTTAATTTTAAGACCACCAAGGCAGGTTGAGGTGAACACTCCATTGTGCAGGATTTCATCATTGTCTGTTAATGTACCAGATATTGGCATAAACACTGAGTGCGTTTACAGTAGTTTCAGCGTTCGCCTAAAAATGATTTAAGAGAATATGATGGTCTCACGGCAAAATGCCCTTGAAATACTTTAAATTGACCTTGAAATTTGCATGGTGGGGGATTTTAATGCCCCCTGTAAAATAGATAGTTGACTTTTTGTGAAGTCCAAGTTCAAAATGGTGAGCTTAGCACCAGACACAACTCCCACCCATGAACTGGCTAGCGAATAAATCATACATTAAAATGGACCTAGTCTTCCATGTTCCTCCTGAAGCCAACCAGGAAAAAAAAAATATATATATATAATGAACAGTCTCTAGGCTCCATTGGCTGCCAAAAGAATTTAGTTTGAATGAATGAGTAAAGTATCTTATTTTCTTTTTGATTTACATCAGAAAACTTTTTGTTAGAAATGATGATTTCTCATTTATGTGAGTCTCTGCATCATGAGGTTCTTTCTCCCTTAATTCTTCATGCTTTTTTGCCATCAACCCAATCACTCAATCCATCAATCAGTACGTTTACATGCACAGGTTAGAGCTAAGGCCTCAGGCTGACTAAGACGGACAATCGGACAACTTGCGAACGATTTATTGCATAGGTGGCGCTGTATCTCTCTATAAGCTAGAACGTATCGGTTTTCTGACAGCAAACAGTGAATGGAGAGATGGACGTTGAGAGGAATCGTCCTGTGGTTCTATATGTTTTGTACCTGCTGTACATATTAATGGTGATATAAATTAGATCAAGCATGGCTCTTGTGGTTGCTATGTTGTCTGAAGAAAGTTGCCGCCCTCCATCTGATCCAGAAGGGGCGGGAATTTTCGGTCTGACTCCAGTTTATACAGTACATGCAGGAGTAATCGGACTATGAATTACATTATCCAGGTATGCTAGTCTGCCTAAGACTAGCTCGGACTAAAATGTGTAGATGATATTAAGAAAACCAAATTATTTTCTTAGTCCGACTAAAATTGGACCTTTAATGTGCATGTAAACGCACATGGGTCTCAGGAAAAGTTGCCTAGCGAAGTGGCTAATTGGAATCCTACTGAACTAAATTTAATCCTGTCTGTAACATTAAAATAGAGCAACATATGTTGGACAGGTCATGATATATGAGCATTTAAAAGATCGACAAAGCTCAGTGTTAGTTGAATTTTATACAGTGTGTGCAACTTGTGTTTTCAGTTATTTTTCAACTAATACGATTCTTATCCCCAAGAGGTTTTGTCGGTTTGTGTCCTCAACATAAACGCTGACACAACAGAATGAGCTCTAGTGCACTGATTTCATTATTGTTTAAGTTTCAGTTTTGGTCCATATGTGCTCGCCCTCAGTTTCTCTGATTTTACATTGCTCTTCCAATAACAATGAATACAAGCCTTGTGCACTGTATCCTTTCATTTATCTTCCCCCCCCCCATGCACACACATTCTCTGTGTTCTTTGCCTCCTTGTTCAGTGTTGTTTTTTTTTTTTTGACAACAGCAGGGGACTCCTGCAGCATTCACACAAAACAGCGGTCAGCAGCTTCTTAAAGGCGCCCAGTTCCTTCCTCAGCCACTGTTCTTGATTAACGCGGACAAATCGGGTGACTCAAGGAGAAAGCCCCCACCACGTGTGATGTGGTGTCCTTTATCTGACACAACATCACAACCCGAGTAGAGAAGGAAAGTGAATCGGCATCCTTGTCCATGAAGAGTCTGCTACACACCAGAGGAAAGAGAAAAGGGAGGGCTCTTGAATCAAGTCCCTGACGATGCACTGCTTTGCCCTCAAGCACCCACTGGGCAGATTGTTTCCAATGTGGAGTGCAACAGTTTTCCCACACAACGGGGAGAACTCGTCCTCTCAGCTCCAACCTTTTCACATCATAGAAAGTGTCATTCGGTGCCAAAGTGAGATTGATTCTCGTGAATCAGCCTCATGTGTGATCTCCATGCCCACGGCCTCCATGCCTAACGGTGGTCGAGCATCAAACAATGTAAAAGAAGAAGCAGGTGGTTTCGAAAGCCTTTTTTTTAACGATTAGGAGTGTTTCTTTCTTGTTCTGAGTGCTGATTGGACGTGCTTGAAATGAGCAGGAAGCTCACAGGCCTAGCATGACTGGCCACTAAGCCTCGACACATGAGCACGGCTTGGCAGCATTATGATTTACCTACGTCCTCCTTTGGCTACTGAGCAGCAGGATTTACTGCTGAGTTTGTCAGAAAAACTTTAGTAGTATGAGTAGTTAAAGCTCCAGTCATGCGAATTGTGCGAATTGTGCAAATGGCACGACACGTCATTTGCTCCAGTGCTTGAGTTGAACATTTTCAAAGAGTTGGCATTGATGCGAAGACCAGTCAGCGTTGAGATTCTTGGGATGACATCACGTACTTGCCAGTGGCCAGACAGAGAAAATGATTATTCCTCTGTGTGGACACCTGGAGCTCTACGGCACTAGTTGATATATGTCTTGAGACAAAAACAAAAAGGAGAGAGGGCAGCAAATGGTCAGTGAAGAAATCGATGATGCTGGCATGATGCAAACTTTGCGTTTGGCATGTAGCGCAGTGTAACAGAAACAGGCCCAGCATGACTCGAGACTAAGCTGCAACACATGAGCACAGCTGAACAGTATTATGATTTACAGGAAAAGTCGTATATGAAATGTAGATTAGATTTGGACATCTGGCTGAATATGAACACAAGAGCTTTTTCAATATATGAAAAACAGTAAGGACTGTCAAAGGCAGAGACACTGACAGCACATTGACCAGGAAACAGCTGTAGTTTGGCAGTTCAGTCAAATGAGCTCCAAGCTGTTGCTGCTGGAGAGGTTTTGTTTTTCACCATTAATAAAAACAACCAAAATCTTAAGAAACGACTTTTTGCCTATTGTTTTGGAGGACAAAGACAGATTACATATCAACAACATACTGAGGACTTCGATCTATGACATGTTATTTGTCTTAACTAGCACGTATCAGCAGAGGTAATCATCACTTTTATGTGATAACTTTTTATCATTTTTACTGTATATTAGCCCTCGTGTTTCATCCCAATTTTATTTATTGTTTATCTTCATTTTTTTTTCATCCGGTCTGCCACTACTCCAGAGAGAGTAAAATTGCTGAGCTGACCTAAAGGTCTGCTGCTGGTGTTTTTAATAACAGTGCCATTTTAATTAATTAATAATTCAAGATAACTTTGATGACTGACACTGAAAGTGAGGATGGAGCAGTTTCTGGAGGAGCCTTGTCTGAGAAAACAACCTCATGATGTGTCACTGTTGATGTTATACTTTGTTCGTAATCCCACCTTGTGCTTAGAATCCAGTGTTTGGGAAGCTTGGACAACAGCAAAGGACTAACATGCGTCACATGTTGCATCATTTCTGTGACGCAGACTTCAGAAGTCTTCCAGAGGCAGTTAGCTGCGTGGAAATCTGTTTAATAAATACTGTGAAATTGCAGATTTCCAGAAGAGCAGTTGGGTGTTTCAGCGTTGGGAAAATAGAAAAGTGGCGTACCTTGATGTACGTCAGCGCAGGTCGACGTGCGTCAGTGCACCATCACTGTGTGGGATTATGGTAAACAACAGTGGCCGTTTGAATATAAGCAATCAGTGTGTGTTTATGCAGTTTATCCACTTTATAATCTGCCAGTGCTGCTACTGGAACATCTTTTGATTAATATAATAAAATCCAAACCTAAAGCCTGTAAATGTGCCTTACAGAGTTTTGATTTGTCTATATATGGCACAGAGGCAGGTGATGTTCAGCTCTGTGGTGCTTTATAGGGCCATTTTATGAATTTCATATGAATGAAAATAACTATCAATTGCTCGTCCATAATAAAGTCATAGTATGGTGAAAGTTATTGAAACAATCAGAAAAATACTATAAACGGCAGACACACAGTTGGTCAGAACAAAAGTCAAGTCATGTATTCAATTTATTGCAGTGGTCCTACCACTTATATTGTGATATCCTGGTTGCATATTTTCCATCCTAAACCATGCAAACGTCACGCTTTGTCTCATTTTAAGGGATTTGCTGAGATTAAGGCAGACACTGGCGGAACACAATAAGACTGTGTTTATTTATTTTCGAGGCAGATGCGTAGTCAATGACATGGGTTTTTTGTGATGCTGTGCAAATTACCTTCTGCTGTTAGAAACGTTATAAAAACAATAAAAAAAAAAACATAAAAAGAAAACAAATAATAATAATAAAAAATGTAAGAGAATTTATTTAAATATTTTTTTCTTATGCACATTGGCAAATTAGTATTCCCCAAAATATGGAAGGATAGAAGAGTATAAAGGTATAGAAAATAAAATTCAATCATACTATAAAGCGCAGTAAAGAATGACACCGGTTAGAAAAAATGTAACATTTTGTTTCGTTCATTTGGCTGTCATTAACTCTAATTACAGCATCTGTGCATCTCTTTCCAGTCCCATATTTTCTATTAATATAATTGACTTATGGTTTATGATTAAGTAAGTAAACAATTTTTTTGCCCACACAGTGTCCAAATTTTGTCAGCCTCAAAAATAAGAACAAATCTGAGTTAAGAAATGCAAATTGAAGAATTGAAATCATGCGTACTTGCAGCTAATTTTAGTCATTTGAGCCATTGTTTGTAGACTCGAGTTCAAATGAAAGAATCCTGTCTCCATTTCTCTCAAAGCTTGGTCATGTTTGCCCCTAATTTAAAATGATATAGTCCTTTATAGACATACGTTGATTACATCACTGTTTTATTTGTTTTGATTTTAGTCATATTCTGCGAATCCTTTTAGGCCTTGGCTCCTCATCTTGTTTATGCATAAACCTCATGAAATACTGTATAAATAATATCTTTATTCATGACGAGGCCTTCATTTTAAACATTTCTGTCACATCTCTCTCTCTCAGAAACGTGTGCTTGTTTTTCTGCTGCTCTTGCCGTCTGTCCCTCTGAGCCCCCCCCCCCCCTTCATGCCTTTGGAATTTTTCATCAGCTGCAGATACTTTCCTCGCCATCTCACTCGCAGCAAGCGCGTGCATTATTCAGCAGCAGCCCCCATACATATAACCCGAGGGGATTCACCTTGCCGATGCCCTCGCTGCCCCTGAAACCCCCCTCGCTGACACGCTTACTCACCTCTGCCTGTTTTTCCACTGTAAATTTTTAACAGCCTGGCGATTATTTTCTCCAAACAAAAAAAGGTAATGGTGTTTGGGAGGGTGACAGATTGAAAACACTGCAGGGAATGATAGAGAGAGGGGCTGTCATTAGGAAGAACTCCTGGCAATCAGAGGAGGGAGGATCCTGCTGCCATCTTGACGCACATTTTGGGAAAATCTCAGCGGGACGCCTGCTCTGATCACTATCATTTCCTCGGCGAGTGTGCGTGCTTTATGAGCATGTGTGTCTTTTTTCTCTTTGCTCAGCGCTGGCAGGCAGTGGTTAACAGTGTGTATGTTCATGCAAATGCACTTTTGTCCTCAGAGATTTTTAAGATTCTGATGAGGTGTTTGCTTGTGCATCAGCAGCCAGACGTTTGCGAGGGTATGTTTTGCGCCCCCACACGGACGCCTCGCCAGCCACCACCTACTGTTAGCTGTTTATTTATAACCAGGCATCATCAGTAACAACAGGCTGTGAGGCCAGAAGGGGTGTTGGGGGGCCGACTATCATGTCAATGATGGGTCTGGCTTAATGATAAGCCTACATTGTCTTGACTGTGAGATCAGGGATTGAAGGAGAGTGAAGGAGAACAGGCGGATTTAAAAAAAAAAAAAAACCTCAGGTTTGCAGAAGATGGTTCTGCAAACCTAGGGACTTTTTTTCAGCTATGGAATACAATATTAAAAAAGTAATTTTAACCCCGAGTCCAAGGCGAACAAAATGACAATGTGAAAGAATCCTGTTATTACTGAACCGTGTTTTTATACAAAGCCTTTTTTTAGAATATTAAAGCTTGTATGTCTAGAATTCACTACCCCCCCCCCCCCCCTTTTAAAAAAAATATCCCCCCCCCCCCCATTTTAAAAAAAATATAAAATTTTAAATAAAACTACACATGGGATTGATTCAAAAGTAAGGATCTGAATAATTTGCAAAAACATGCAAAAAAAAATAAATAAATAAATTGCATACATTTGAGTTTACCTAGGATTATTTTCATCCCAGTTAATTCATTAAATTCACTCCATTCTGTTGTTCCACCCTGTGGTGTTTTTTTTTCACACCTGCACCATCCACTGTACAGTATGTTATTATATAACGACACAAAAGCGCCAGAAACGGTGGAGCTCAGTGGTAATGTTGCGATAGTTAGTATTTTGTGTACTTAACTGTGGTTCCTCTTTAAACTGCTCATTCAATTGATCTGAAATAGATATACTGAGTGATGTCCCAAACTGGAAAAACTAAGGTTCACCGTCATGATATGATAGGAATTGGTGTCGCTGGCAAAAAATGAATGTGTTCCTGTTCATGGAAATCACAGCCGGAGCCAATTAAAAACCTGCATGCAGTGAATGCTGATTAAAGATTCCAGATTTTTTTTCCCCCCAGGTTTATCTTGAGTTTAAATGGAATTTGACCAGAGGGAATGGGTTATAAATGATGGCTGCAATTCTTTTCTGATTCACAGTAGCAAATCATGGAATCAACTCAGTGATCCTGGGTTGTGTAATCATCCATCAACTCTTTACATTATGAACCTTCCAACACTATATATATATTTAAACCACTGTGGAAAAAGATAAGAAGATAAGTCTATGTTGACATCAGTTGTGTCTGGATGAGTGGACGGTTACTGCCCATGTTATCACAAAGCTGGGACACGATGGCACCTCCCAACTGTGAGCATTCTGAATCGAGAACAATCCACTGCATACACAGTATTACAGTTATTAAAACACACTTTAAATCTGAAAATTCCCCAACAGTAAGTGCAGTTATTGCTGCGCCTGGGCTGCTTGAGGATTATCATCATCATGATTTATTTGACACAGTCAGATGCCAAATCCTCAGCAGCCCCTGATCATATCAGATGGTTTTGACCTGTGATCCACGCGGCCCCGAGCACAGCTGACCGAGTTTACACCGACATGGGGGGCGCTTCACGTTGTTGCACGATCCTGACATCAGAGGGATAATCTCAAACATCCTATTAAATGCAACATGTTGCTTGTGTATCATGTTTTCCTGTGTAGATAGAAACTTTATTGACCATTACCAAACATAATGTACGACTAGAAATGAATAAATGTGACCATAGGGAAAACTATTTGAAATAGTGGAATCACATGTACAAATAGAAGAGGAAGAAATAAGTTGACTCCATTATTCTGTTTACTAATTTCACCATGTTTGTGCATGTGCTGTTCATATAATCCCCCCATGTGCTCTACTCCCTCCTTCCCACCTCTACTGTTATTTTCAACTGATTTCATTGTTGTGGTTGTCTGAAAGTTATTCCCTTGATAGACTGACACACACACACACACACTCTGGTTTCCATGACGTCAGATGACAGTGCATTGACTTAATTTCCTTAATCCTAACCCTAACCTCAGCCTACCTTTTAAGCATGTCTTCAACTTAAAATGTAGTAACATGAACTTGATTTTTGTCGCCAAAAGGAAGACAAGTCCCCATAATGTGACTGTGTAAACAGATTTAGGTCTCCACAACATAAGGAATACCAGGTACACACACACACACACACAGCTTACCATCCCATGGCTAACTCTGTAATGAGAACTGACCCTGACACAGATACGCTGTCATAGCTGCATATTGTACAACACAGTCTGTCTATCTTTGTCTCCATCTTCCTCTGTCCTCACTGCCAAACACCCCCCCCCCCTCCTCCGCCTCCTCCACCTCACCTGCTCTCTCTCTCTCCTTCACAGAATAATGCAGCCATCCGATTTCTCCCCTCCCTCTCCACACCTCTTCTCGCCTCCCCCCCGCCTTCCCTTTGTAGCTCCTTCAATACACCTCGAGCTCCAGCATGATGTGGTTGGGATGGTGCTGCCAGAGGTCACGGCTGATTTTATTAAAACATGGCTGTCTATTAATCTGCAGTCCAAATCACACAGAGAGAGAGCAGGGAGAAGAGGGATGGTGTGAGACAGGAATATAATAGTGAGTGGAAAACCTAAGGGGAGGATGTGTAATGCTGAATGGAGAGAAGAGAGTACAAAGAGAATGAAATGGGTATACTAAAGCCCCTAGAGAAAATGAAGAAAAAGAAGAAAGCAGCAAAAAAAAAAAGAGAGAAAATCTTTAGGACACAATGTAGTGCACTCGGGTCAGTGAACACCATTGTATGCAAATGTGATTCAATCTCTGCATTCACTTTCTTCTGCACAAATAATCCTTGTATTCATATCTCCGCTTATTTCCATTCGCCGTGCCCTCATTTTCTTTGCTCTGTGCACATAGTTTTTCAGTCTGTGTAAAAGAAAATCAATAAAAAAAACACTCCCACTGCTTTGTTCTAGGGCTTATTTTCATTATTTTCCCAAATAATGGAGTAGATACTCTGTCCGTAAATGTCAGACAGCGGACGTCAACATGCAACATCCTCAAACTTCTTTTGTTCACAAACCAAAGGTTCACATGTAAGAAGTTTCAATCAGAGAATTTGTTTTAAAATTTAAGAGCACTCAAACTGTTCATCCATGAGTAAAACTGCATTAATTGTGAGCTTGTTACAGCCTTTCATTGGTCACAATGAAAAAAGCATTGCTCAAATTGGTTTTGAAACGTTCGAATACTGGCTATTGAGTTGATTACACGCTAGGACTTCAATCTTAATTGTCAACTAGTCATTGTTTATTGAGGCAATTAAGCGACTAAGTGTAAAACCCTGGTTCAGGTCAGAATATACAGCCTTGAAGTGCAGCAGACTGTTTGAAGTAATTACCAAGCTGTCCAGCAGAGGGTGGTGTGATCACAGCTTGGCCAGCATCCATGCATTCTTTGCTCCTCTGAAGAAAACAGCATTATATTATATAACAATATAGGACATGAACAAGCAAATTTTTTTGTTGGCAGTATCAGCTAATCCTTCATCTACGACACAGATATAACCGAGCTGTGAGCTTGTGTGAGTTTTCTGTGGTTTTATTTCATCTGAACGTTCCAGGCGTTGAGTCTCTACAGTCACTGAACTGCAGAGATATTTGGGCAGGCGTGTTTTCGTGTGCACACAGTGAGGGCCAGTAAACAGTCAGACAGCACCAGGAAAAAAGGGAAAAAAAACAAAACATAATTGATTTTTGTGACGGTCCACTCATCCACATCATTACATATGAAGGTGCCAAACAGATTTATTCACTTATTTTTCCAAGATGCGGGAATGCCTTTCAGGATCATTCCAACCAACTTTAACTCCTGTCTTTCTAGGTTTAGGAGACACTTTGGGCTAAAAATTCATAAACATTTGATATCGAAGCCACAGTAATTTATGAGCTGAAAACGTTTCACCCTTGCCCTCAGCACTTTGTTAAAGGTGATTTTGCTCACTCTGATTTCCACTCCAGCAATTGAGCAACTATGGTGATGAATGTGTAAACAAAACCAGGACACAAATAGAGCTTATGTAAGAGAAATTTGCGGTATTGTAGCCATTCATTTATTTGCTCGGCTGTGGTATAAGCTGCACCTTTATATGAAACGGGCCTGTATTAATGACTGCAGCTGCAAAGTTTAATAGTGTTTAGTGAATTGTACTAAAGTGACTCGTATTCTGTTGTAAGTAACTCTTGATGCATTGCTTTTAATTTGCATTCTTCATTTAAACTATGCATTCTAGTATTGTATTTTATCGTGTACTTGTTCTGCCTAGGTTTGAATTAGTTGGTAATGCTACAGTGAAACCATTTCCGACTACTTTCCAACTTATTCGCTGTTTTGTGAATAAGATTAAGAGAATTTGAAATAATAAAACGATTAGAGGCTTCTTAACAATAGCGACTAATCAGTAGGATTACCGATTATCACTGTTTTGAGTTTTAATTCAAGCCTTTAATACTCTGAATGGCAAAGAAAGAATATCTTCATATACTGAGCTTCATGGAAGCAGTGGTTGGGAGGGGGTGGGCCCAGTTCCCTGTTTAAATCATCAACAGCCGGTCGGTGTCGAGCTGTCTGCTGCCACTTTGAGTGAGGACAGTGAGGGCAATCTGCCATAATGACTGTTTGATGATGAGTCTATTTAATTATCATTAGCCTGATCGCACATCCCGCACTCCCTTTATGGCTCCCTCTGAGCTAATAAGAGAGATTTTCCTGTGAAGAGTTAGAGACGAGGCGGGAGGTAAGGCAGGTAAGCAAAGGAAAGAGGGAGAAGGATGAGGGGAGAAGAGAAGGAAACGAGGAGATATGAGGAGTTGGCACCATGATAAGAGAAGGTGAAATGTAAGAAAAGAGATGAAGGAAAAAAAAGGAGATATGAAATTTAAAACTGATGTTCTCTTCAGACCAGGAAGCAGTACGGATGCAGCACTTGGCCACCAGGGGGCAACTCGATGGATGTCATGGGAAAATTATTTTCCTTCTTACTTGATCCGTAACATTGGTTATAAAAAAGAGTTTCCGCTTGCAAAAACTGACATGGCAGCATAGCCAAGTCGTGAATCTCGAGGCTTCAGTTAAAAAAAAAAAAAAAGTAATTTTGCAATCTTTGTGTACAACCTACGGGAAAAAGTGATGTACTCAAAAGAGGGGGTTTCAAAACTCAGGAGGAGGATAGAGAATAAATCGGGTTTGTTGGTTAGAGTGGGCACAGGGAATTAAAGGAAGCAGCAGGGGGACGAGGAAAACAAGATGATGAAATAGAAGAGGGGAAGCTGTACGAGGAGGGAAGGAGAAGAGGAATGAGTCTGATTGCAACAATTAGGCTGATTAAACGAGAGGCACTGTGCAACTGTTCACCCTCATCCCTCACCTAATTTACTCCGCTCTGTTCTGCTCTATGACATGCCTGCGAGGGTAAACAAAAGAGACTCCTGCTAACTCTGCAACGCACACACACGGATATGCAAGTTACGGGGGGGTCCTATGAAATGAGACGAACCCCGTTCAACCTCTGTCTTGTTTGACCTGATGTTGCCTGACACTGAGGAGTGTCAGTGATGTTGGCATGAAGAGACGGGAGCTGGGATGCAACAAAAAGCCAATGACAAATGGTGGATTTTCATTGTACAGTTTTAACGCTGCTCAGCTCTACTCAGTTTGGTGTCAAGCACGTCGTTTTCCATTAGTACCTCCTCGACGTGGACGCGGTCAAACCGCAGCTGCGCGAAACTGCCATGTTGTCGTTTTGGACGCGACACAAACTAGCGACGGACAAAGCAGTTCATTTCAGTGTATTGAGTCATTAGAATTAGTTCATTAAAAAGATAAGTTCATATAGTACTTCCTACATGACATGAGTCGGACAATAACACTGAACGGGTTGTTGATTTTTTTTCTCTTTGTGGAGCTGAATAACTTATTATTATTATTATTTAATGGAGAAAGTCCTTTATTTCTACCCATTTATGTTGCGATGACAAAATTGTGTGTGCCAGCTCCGCTAATAATCACCGCTAACTCCACTGCTTAGCTTTTAGCTCAGGTGAAGCTAGCAGCTAAGCTCACACCTGAGTCCACAGATGTGATTGTTGCTTTGATATCTAAGGAGTGGAAAGAGAAATACTTTGACGAGCCACTTTTAGCATACACTGTATGGACAAAAGTAGTGGAACACCTGACCTTTACACCAACAGGGACTGCAAAGATACAATGGATGATTTTCAAATGCGTATACAATACTTAGTGTACTTTGGTGTAGTGATTTTCCCCTCAGGAGGATGGTCCTCCACTGCAAAGCAAACTACATAAAATCACATGTATAGTTGATTTTAAAATGTCCAGCCTGCAGTGAACAGTGACATCATATGGACGGGTTAAGTGTGGGAACAAACTGATACGCTGTTTTCCCATTGTCCTTAAATGTCTTCTAACACAAGGCTGTGGGAAACACTCCACTAAGAGCTTGGTTAAATCGGAACAAATGACCTGTTAGAAGTGGAAGCGTCTTTGTGCCGTGAGACTTAATGCTTGCAGTTGGATGCACTGTCGCGCATTTCCCACCCGTACATGAGTCTGGGTTTTGTGCCCACTCGGTGCCATTGATTCTCAGTAATCTACTAACAACTGTTTTCTTGTGGTGCTGCACTGCAGGCCTGAATCTATGTCAGCCCACGCCAGGATGTGGTGCTCTGCACGCAGGACCATTTATCTTCCCTCTAATACAGGAAATCAGCCAGAACAGCAGTTTTTTTGTTTATAATATATGGAAAAGCTGAAATAATATATGGTATGCAGTCTATTATGGTTTATGTTATAAAACTTGAAGCACTGGGGGTGTTTAAAATTAGTTTTCCTTTGTGTGCGTGTGTGTGGTCCAGTGTCACAATATGGCAATTTGTCACCATTCACTATCCCTCTGAGGCTGTACGGTTACGTGGTCGGGTTCCAGACTTGGGAACATGCAATAACAGTAGATGTAATGCAGAATACTTAATCATTTGAGAAATACAAACAAACATGACTGGTATGGATGAATAATTTTTGCACTTTTCTGTTTTCTATTTTTGTGTTTAAATCATGGGGAACTTGGACAATTATGCCTTTACAGTTCCAGTCAATACAACATTGGTTAAAAACAATTTATTTGTGTGTTAATAACATTTTTGTCTCATTTATTTCCCTTTGCTAAAAGGATGTCTTTCCCCAAGATGAAGTTAAGCTTCCTGTAGTTGCACTTAATTTATTATTTGTCTGTGCTTCCCAGAATTCCCTTTTGACACACTCAGACGGCAGACATGAACTTGTTACTCTCAAGTAATTGTGACAGTACAGGGTACATAGGTAACCACATAACTGCTCCATATTTGCTGTGGGTTATTTTGTGTTCAAAGAGAAGTGCAACTTCTTTTCTGCCTGTCAAACCTCACTACAAATTTCTTTGGCAAGATATAGCAATGAAATCCACACCAGTTCTGTAAACCACACGATCCAGTCTGTGGGAGGAGTCCATTCCGTTTCTGGCCAAACATAAATAGAATAATGTTAAAGGATATCTCTTCTTTTGTGCACCTCCACAGTCCATAATCATGTTCAACATCCTGATTATTTAGAAATCGTTCATTTTTGGCATTGTAACCCTTTAACTTTTTAAATCCATATCCACAATATTTAACATATAAAATGCAATATGTGCATTATTCCGTACACCACATGATAATGAGATTTCCTTTGGAGAGATAATACAGCCTGGGATATGCCACAAACATTGTGCAGTGTTATTTATTTAGAAACAGATTCTAAACTGAGCATTATAGGCCTCATTAGCGATGATATCATATGGGCTTTGTCATATTATTATATTTTATTTTACTGCATTAGAGATGAAACTGGCAAGTGTGTGTGAAAGTGTGCAGAATTGTCTGGTCAGGTAGTGTATGTGATAAATAGGGTCTAATATTGTTATTCTGATATAATAATGACAGCATTGACATGGAAATGAGATGATGATGATTAGATGACTGAATAGATGAGATAACAAGCTCGTTGTGACCGAGCAACGCTCTTGTTAGATTAAATTACAGCCTGGACTTTGTGATGGAAGTTTAAACGAGTCCCTGTTTAGCTATTAGCCAGATTTTGAGCTTTGGTCACGAGTCTGCAACACAAACCGTTTACTGATAGGAGAGCTAAAGTAAGATACAGATAGGAATCCTCCCTCCCACTGGGAAACTTGTGGGGGGGAATGAAATTAGTGTCGCAAGGAGACTTTCCAGCCTTTGCTCACAGCAGGAGTCTTGCTTGTACGCTGTGATGCCGCTCCTGCTCCACGCTTCTGCCGCCGCCTCATTATTCCATCTGTCACAGAGGCGGAGAAATGGAGAAATAGAAGAGAGAGCCGGGGAGAGATGGGGCGGTGTTATCAAACTCAAGGATGAAGGGTCAATAAAAACAGATGGCGCTGAAACGCCACTTTGCGAAAGACTGCTCGGATGCTCTGGGCAAACAGTGTGAGATTAGGATTTCGCAGAGCAGAGAGGTCAGCGTCACCCAATCTTCTCTCCTTCTGTGTGTTTTCTTCCGATCCTGCACCTGTGTTGACGAAACACATGCTTGTGAACAAATTGTGAAATGTATCATCATAGGTTGACTGTTAAGATGGGACGTGGTATTTCTGCTTCTAATTCAAGAATCTCTTAGAACATTAATTTAGGCTTTGATGCGATCACATTTTGGCTATTGCAGCCTCATGCAACAATCTGACCAAGTGTTACAATAAACATGGTGATTATACAAATGCATGCACAGTCACCATTAGGTTATTGGTTTAAAGCAGATTACTTGCAGATTTATTAGAAATAACAGTTTCAGTTGATTTTACTGAAAAATCATTGGAGACTTTGACATGAAATGACATTTTACATATTGAAAAACAAGAATGAATTCAATGATATGAGTGATTAAGTGGTGCAATTGCTAGGGTTGTTGCCAGCTGCCACCGTTGTGGATCTTGATTTGACTGAGGACCTTTCTGTGTGGAACGTGAATGTTCTCCCATGTGGGTTCTCTGTGGGTACTCCAGTTTCCACTTAGGATAAGTGCAACTGATAAACTGAGTGTGAATGGTTGTTTGTCCTGCGATGGACTGGAGATCTGTCCAGAGTATGTTCCCCCTTTTGCCCTATATCAGCCAAAATTGGCTGCACCTCCCATGACCCTCAAGAAGTGGATACACTGATAGAAAATTGATGGATATCACTTAAGGAAAAACAGACAAATTAAAATAATAGTAGTCCAGCAGATAATGGTCGATCTGAATAAACTAAAAGATAAATGATAGCAGTCATTTCAACAGCGAATCAGAATGGTGAAATGATAAAAAACATTTTGTGTTTTCCCTTTTGGACTGTGCCGCACTGGGTTGTAATGGCTGTTTGTTTATCCAGGCATGAAGCTTTAACAAGGTTGGATCCTGTCTGTGTCCTCTTGTCTCTCCGCTGTACAAACTGGACCGACAGTGTCTATTCATCATCTGGTCTGTCTGCACAGACAGATGGCATTAAAATTTGAAAACCGAGCACTCCCGTGTGTGTGCCTGTGTCAAGTGAATGGAATGCATTTGTTGTGTGTTCATTAAACAACCAGAGATTATGAACAAACTTTCACACAGTCTCCTTTTTGGGCCGGTTTGCTGAGTTACTCTCGGTGTAAAGAACTCGCCTTTATTTCATAGTTTATCACAACCGTCAGAGATCTGACGTGCTGATCCAAGAAGCATTAAAATGAACATGACTCTGTTGCCAACAAGAGCTGAATGCCAGAAAACCCACCCACACTTTATTCAGGTTTTACATCAGGTCACAACCTGCTACCGCTTCTTTACAGCTGGTTACAAACAGAAGCATAACTTAACATGCACAGCATCCAGTAATATACATTATCAGGTCTGTTGCATAACATATTACTATAAAAGACACAAGTACACTCTCTCTCATGTTCTTCCCATGGACTGTGGACTAAAATGGACATAAGCTTCTAGAGGAAACCAGTGTAGAAGTAAAAACATCTTTGCTGGGTGCAAAAAGAATAGTTTAAATGGAAAAACTGGTGTACTTCTCTTTTGATTATATTGATTTCCATTTTCCTAATGAGTCAATAATCTTAATCAGTAGTTTCAGGCCTTCTTAAATAGCACATTATGTCAATTTTGTAAATTATGTTCCCACTTTGAAGAAAATACTTGGTTCCTCGTCAGAGTCAGTCACTGGCAACTGTTTGGCGTTTGAAGAACTGTCTGAATACAGCGTAGCTCAGTTTGCCTTTTTTTCTGTCTAACAAGACTGAACTGAACCTGATGCAGTGCTGTTTCCCGGTCACCGTCAAGCAACTGTTACCATGGTTACTGCTTGCTCTCCCTATTCACAGACGTCCACTGTATTTAACAATCACACAATTTGACTGTATTGCCATGTCAGTTTTTGCAAACCATACACACATACCTCTTTTGGACGCAGTCTCTGTTTAATTTGTGACAGAAAGTGCATGAAGCTTTCAGCCCCAAAAAACAAATAAAAAATGTATTTTAAGTTTAATGATACATCACTTTCCACATCCCTGGTTTATCATAGCAAAAAGGGAAGAGGTAATGAGAGAGACACAGCCTTAAAGGCATATTGAGAATAATTTTGTCACCTGTTCTCCACAAACGTATGTGCTGCCAGTAGTACACCATCTTCAGCACCATCTTCGTGCCTTGACGTCTAAATAATCGGCAGAATGAAAAGCTAAAATGTGACCGTAAATTCTTACTTCACAGTTGCAGAACCTCCATATCAAGCATTCATATTGTAATTTGATAAAAAAAAAAAAAGCCAGTTGTAGTGTACTTTGGTTTAGTAACTAATGAGCTTAGTGCTGAGAGACCTGCTGGCCAGACAATAACATTAGTAGCAGTAGCTACTCGTGTTTAGAAATCATTATTTAGCATAAATGCAATACTTAACAGTGCACTTATGCAAATAAGTCTGTTTACATGATCTGGTTTTGTTGTCTTCCATACACTGTATCAGGGTATTTGGCTTTAATGCTGTCAATAAAGGCAGACATGAAACAAGGTCATCGTGTCTGTTAGTTAAATAGCAATTATGCCTTAAAACCTTATTATAACATTTCACCAGTAGCTTTTACCTTTGTTCTGATCGCATCCAACACACATTTAATACCACTCCACTGACTCATCTTTGTCTGCTTGGTTACAGTCGGGCCTGCTGCTATGTGCGTGAGAGGCTTTCATTTCAGCTGTAGCCGGTGAGCAAAGAGGTGACGGCAGCTGGATGAGACCTGCACAGATGCAGGGAGACACAGTGCAGCCTCTTCTTAAACTCTTGGGACTAACAGATTATGAGCCCATGTAAGGCCTTTGCACAAGACACGCACCAAGCATGTTTTACTGGATTCCAGACTAGAAAAAATAAAATAAAAATAGGGTTCTGTTAGACTCACAATTTGAGGTTTTAGGCAAAAAATGAACAAAATGTAAGACAAATTTTAGTATGTTGCTTCACTGGTTGGACAGTTAGGATGATTGTTTACAGGTGGTTAATTGTAATAAAAAAGGGATTTTTCTGCATTTGATCATCTACCTGATTGGATGAGGACCTTTAAAGCCACTATTTAAATAACGTGTGTACAACTTTGCTCCCTTTTTGGCCTGTGATTTATGTTCAAGCCACTTAAAGATATTGTTTTCGGCTGAACATTGGGTTGTTGCCACTTTTCCCCCTGCCGCAGATCCTCTTGCATTACAGTGATAACAGGATTTTAGAGTCTCTCAGTAGACAGCTGCTGACACCTTTTTTGCAGTCTCGTCGGTCACAATCATTCAGCTGCTGACAGGATGATCATTTTACAGTTTATTCAAGTCCATTCTATCATGTACACCTAAAATCCAATAAAGTCGACTCTAACAGTGGCATGCTTAGCATGCTTACGATTATATCTTTTCTACAGGTTAAGTCAGGACACTGCCTGTAATTGGAATAAGTCAACTAGGAATGTGTAAATCAAATCACCATTTACAAAAATATACACGTGTTGAAGTTTCCCTCTGAATAATTTGAAAGCTTGGAACATGGAACCTGCTGACTGTCAAAATTCTTGCTTCCCACATAGATGTTATTTAACCGGGAAAAGGCTGTTCAATTCAGTAATAAAATGACTTCCAAAAAGTGCTGGAATTTCAACTTGGAACATTCAACCCAGGTCATGAACTGAGAAAGTACACACACTAACACACAGGAAAGGAGCAGTACTTGTTGTGGTTGGAAAATCCTGAAAATCCTAATCTTCAGATGACATTCTGAGGATTAGGATGACATTTTGATCCTAAGATGAGAGTTTGACATGTTTGTCACACGAAATGAGCGGCTCATTCACGCTGTGTGTCACCAGCGCTCGGTTTGGGAGCTTAAAAGTCAAAGAACTTTAAGTTAAAGAACTCAAAAGAGGAGCGCAGCAGAAATAATGGTCCTCCTCCTCTTGTGAGGAAGAGCTGTTTGAATATATTACACCTTTATATTCAAAGGTCACATTAGCTTGTCAGAGGGAAACTTCCTGTATTATATTTCCACTAAAGTGATGGTTTTCGAAATGCTTGCTGACTTCCTTTGTGAGTTGCGAGTGATTTAGTTTCCTCTGCCTCCCTGCCTGGTTGCTCTGACACATCCAGCCCCCATTATTTTTTAATCTCAGTCCATCAACCCTGCCCGCCCGCTCCTGACTGATGTGCCCGTTAATGTGCGCTACATGTGGTGGGGAAAAAAAAAATGAAATCCCTTCTTGTCCGTGTCACTGCCGATCCAAATCTTCCTGTAATTATGCTCCCGTAGCAACACTCTTTACACTGCGTTGTGTATTAGTCTGCGGTGTCTGTTGCTCCAACTGCTGTAATTATTGCTGACAGGAAGTGAGAGTAAAGGTAAGAAAACTTCCGCTGGAGTAATTCAGTATGTTGTAAATTAGATGTGGAAGTGTGTCTTAGCACTAGAGCAGCCATTCCCAAACTTAAGAGCGCCCACTTTGACATGTGAAAATCCTCTGAGGTCCACAGCGAAACCTTAAAGCATGACTCTGATCAACACACAAGACTAGCTGTCCATTCATACGTGCTGTGTTTTAGTGTCTATTTTGCCCTAAATGGGAACATTTTTCACAAAATTGACATCACGTGCTATTGAAGAAGATCTGAAACTAGGGACTGAGACATTAACTCCCCAGGAAAATGTTAATCCAATGAGATTAAGGCTCACTTTACTATAGAACGTTTTGGCAAAGACATGCGGGACTTTCTGATTGGGCATGCACAAACCTTCAAAGTCATTCACTGTCGACTGACTGAGTGATCATGTTGCAGGTGAATGCATCTCAAAACTCACCTGGTTTTAGTGCCGCGGAGCATCGTATAAACTCTGTCAGGTGGCACATCAGAGCAGTGAGGTGCTGAATAAATGCAGTCTCTGTATCTGGTTATGTAGTGTAATTGCTAAGGCATCTGCCTGTGATGATAATGATCACTGGTCCGAGCAGCACATCGGACACTTAAAAGAGTGATGATATTGTCGCTACATTGAGGTAACGATCTCTCCTTCTTTAATGACATAATAAATTTGAGCCGCAAATGTTTTTTACACCTTTTCGGGGCAGTAAAATTGTCCTTATTATCGGGTAAAATACAACTTTCACCTTGAGTTAATTCTAATGTCTACTGTTAACTATCAACACTACAGCATGTTTCATTGAACATTGAATTATGGAGCTAATATTTCAATCCAAACCTTCTATAAAGTCCATAAATCAGAACATCATGCCACAAGGACACTTACAGTGCATGTATTTATTTATTTGTTGGCGTTAGAGACTCCATAATAACCTTGTCACCTTCAATTTTTTTACAGCCTCACAACTAAATCTGTTGCGTCACTGTAGCATTTGTAGCAGGTCGCTACAACTATCTTGATTATTTAAATGATGAATCAACTCGTTGGATGACCTGTAAAACCCACTTGAGTTCAAAATACACAGCATAGAAGTGCAGCAGACGTTTTAAAGTAATTGCCATCAGAGCAGTTAGACGTGCAGCCATGTCCCCTTTACTCATCAGACGTGGACAATCATAATGTTATGTTGCATCACAAAGCAGAAAGTTGTCGTCTTTGTTCAAAGCTTTCCCCAATCATGTCCTTTTAGTAGAACCCTGAAAAGAATTGAAAAGTTTTGTTTTTTTGTAGCTACAGTCAGTCGAAGATTAATTTGCAGATTTTGCTGGCTTCTTGTGGATGTGCTCTACATTGAAATAAAAATATAAAAATTGTATGTTTGGGGTTGAGCAGATTTCCACTGTGTCACTTTGGAGAAGTTGCGATATAACACTTAACTTCTCTCCCTGTTTAATCTGCTGCAGTTACTGTATGTTAAACTCACTTTTTCCCAATTTCTCACTTGAAAAATCCAATTCCAGGTGTCAAGTTGGGGGGAAAAAGTTTGACTTAACTTGTGCACCTTTTCATTTTTTACTCTTGTGGTAAAAACACCTACGCTTTTAGTGCTAAATGGTTCTCAAACTGTGATATGTGTACCACTGGTGGTACGTGAGCTTCCTCTAGTGGTACTGAGCTGAGAAATTTTGACCGGAGTGCGTAGAAAATGAAACAAAATAACAAAAAAATAAAATTTAATAATGATAATTAGAGTCATTGTATCTCTCGCTCCATCTTAATCTAATTTCACGATACCAGTGTCTAAAGTATAGTATGTGAGGAAGAGAAGGATGACGATAGAGCAAAATATTCTGTGAGAAGTCCGTCGCTGACTTATTCGTCCCACTGTATTTGAACGTTGCTGACAATGGTCTTACTTCAAGGGCTCGATATTTTCTCAGGGTATAAAAAGTTTGAGAACCCGTTGCTCTAAGAAAATGTACTTAATTGAAAATCAATGCAAGAGGAAGGAAAAACCACACAGATATGATAGTCTGCCACTGCTCCACTTACATCTAGTGAACATCTTACCTTTCAGTCACAGGAGGAAAATAAAACATCTGTATTAGTTTCATCACATTTATTAGCCTCCTCCTTCCTCTCTGTTGATTCAACTGTCTGACCAGTGTCCTGCCTTCGCTTCGTTTTCGCTCACCTTCCTGAAAACGGAGACAACTTAAAAAGCACCGAAAGGCCTCTCCTGAGCTCTGCTCAACGCCGAAGCTTTTCCCCGGTGCAAGAGTTCGTTCTTGACAAAGTGATGTCAACATAAGGTCGACTTAGCAACATCAAAGTCTCCATTACTGGCTGGAGCTTATAAAGTCCATTTGCTGAAGAGGCAGTCTGAAAAGAACCCTTTTAATGTGTTGCATACAGGAACAAAATACATTTTATAGTATTTTATTGCTCAACATGTAAAGGAATTTGACATGTTCAAATTAAACACATGCTGTATTTGCATGGGTAAAAGATCCAGTGTGGAAAAAAAATATGTGAATTTGGCCAGATTTAAAATATATGTAATATTTTATTAGTATAATTGTGCAATCGCCTTATGCTATGACCTGCTGTTTCATTATCCCAGAACGAGTCTTTTATATTTCTCAATGAAAGCCAACATAGTTTTACAATAGCCCACAATAGACAAACAACATCTTTTGAGTTTTTAATACTAAATGAAGGCTACATTGGTTCTTCAAAAGACTTGGAAGGAGAGTTTGAGGTGAAGGATATGCAGCTTCACAATGAATGCAGTAAAACATTACACATTGTACTTTTAACAATGTGTATAACCTTTTTCAGCTTCTAACCAGTGATGGACCAAGTTTACCAATTTACTGCCCCACTACCATTTGTGATATCCCAGGGTGCTTACTGATTGTGTTTCATTTCAACTCATTCATCAGATATTATTCAACACTAACCGAACAATAATGGCAATAAATTAGAGAATTATATGAAATATATGGTCTGGAACCAAAGAGCAAAGGGGCATTTCACGCAGAACGCTCCATCTAATCCCTGCAGTTCATTTAATATTGAGCTTCCATTCTTATTTTCTATAAAAAGGGGAAAAAAAACAATTATTGTATGCAATCTAGTAATGACAAATTGATGGACACATGTTTTGGGCAAGCCTTAATGTTAAGTGTGTTAAAAGCTCAAACCACAGGTCAGTGATTTGATTTTTAACACAAAGTATCTCCCATGAACATTTGAACTGTGAGTTATTTTGCAAAACTTTTTTTGCTCATTGAAGAACACAACATTATCTTTAACTTATTGATAAAACACTTTAAAAAAGAGCATGGGAAAAAAAAACTGTAACAAAATAGAATGAAAACAGTGTCGGATCCCGCTTTTATGTGAAAATTATTATTATTTTTTTTTAAAAAAAAGTCTAAAAGGAGCAGGGAAATTGACGCAATCAGTTTATTTTCCCAAAAGGATAATCTTTTCTTTTGTATGTGCTATAATACTGATGACAGTAAATGGCATTAAATCAAGACGGAGGGAAAGAAGGAGAAAATGTTGAGCAGGTGGTGATGAAACAGGTGTAGCGTGAAGTCAGATCCTTGGAAGGAAAATGAAATGTGAGCATATGCTGCTGCTCAATCCACAACTACCTGTTTTTCTACAGCTGGCAGCAATGATAGAAAAAAGTAGATCCACATCACACACAATCTCCCCATGTTGCTGAGAATTTTCCTTATTAAAAGCCCACTTCTTTTCAAATTTCCCGAAACACTGTCAGGCAACCAATTAAATGCTCCATATCTGCCCAAATCAATTATCTGCACCATGCAAGTGGCCTGCAAGACTGTTGAGAAATGACCGCGCTTAATGGGTTTTTGTTCCCACGCAGACAGTATCAAACCTCTCCACGGCAATTTAGATCATTATCCACCCTCATGTTTTTTTGCTGGAGCCCATTTCAGGTCCATTTTGCTAAACGCCAGGTTCAGCGGCGATTGAATTGGAAGCTGCACAAGCATGTTGTGGACTTAAAATGTATCTGGCAACCACAAAATGCATCTCCATTATTGAGAGATTTGCTATTCATAGCATAGATAATTGACCTTAATCTCAGAAAGAGCATTTAGTACATTGAATAGTTCAGGTACACTGTAGCTGGCGTCACTGTAAACCTGCCTGATCTGACACTACTTTAAACAGGACGGTATATAATAATTACTGACAAAAAAAAAAGTCAGTAAGTTTCATAACACACTCAAATGAGATTCATACGACTCTGCAGTGCACACAGGAAGTGATTTTATGTCAAGACAGACGGAGGCAGCATTGTGTTAGTAAAGCCAGGCGGCTGTCAACTGGTGGAGTTCTTATTCTTATTTCTTTTTAACTATCTTGGCCTGGCAAGTGCCAGAAAACACATGTGGGATTAAGAGAAGACAAACGATGCAAACATCAAACATATTAAAACTTAAAAACAGTGTGAACGCATTTACAAATGTCATTAGGAATTGTCTTTAGACAGCCTTTAAAAGCATCCAGTTCTGTTTGCAAATTTGCTTCATTTGATGCAGCAAATGAAAAGGACGGTTGTCCAAAGAAAGACTTGGGTTAACTCGGTTGTTGATGCTGGATACAGCAGTGGGCTTAGATATAGAAGAGAATGTCCTTCAAGGTGAGTGTGAACTAGTGAATACTACGATGAGTATGTATGGAAGGCCATTTGACCTGAGATTAAAGCAGACAGTGATCGATTGTTTGGAGAGTTCCTTTGCATGCACGTCGGTAAATTGTCTCCCTGTAATCAAATAAGGGAAGGATGGTCTTTTAGAAGTGGATTCTCCAGCTCAAAATGGGTTTGGGAGGATAAATGCATATTTCGTTCCTGCCTGCCCCTGCATTGCTGCTTTATACACACAAACTCTTACTCAGCCAGGTCTGATAGTTTTGCTTGGTTGAGTCAGAGCCAACACTCACACACTGCAGCTTTAACATGACATTTCACAATGTAAATTTGCTCTCTGACGTGACAGTGCAGATTAGGATTATCTGCCATCATCATGTTGCAAACATATGATTGAAAAGAATTTTCTAAACTTAAACAAAGTCATTTCAGTCGAAGCCAAAAGCTGAGTCGAAGCATGACTGCTGGTATCAGTTTTGTTTTGGAAAGTGGGGTCTGGCTCTGTGTGTGTGTTTGTGTGTGTCCAGCAGCAGGGATATATGCCAGTCAGAGCGATTCTCCCCGTCACTGGTGATAAGTCGTAATTGAATTCTGCCAGGCGGAGCTGACAGGTCAGGCCTGGCAAACACCAGTGTGTGCTGCATGAGCGCTTCTTGGCAACACGATACTTTTAATTGTTTCTGCCTGGAGCAGCATGGAGGTTCATCAGTTATTGGCCACCATTATTTAACTCCGTCTCTCTGCTGAGTCTCTGTCTTCATCCCGCCAAGTGTCCTCCTTTGTATCCTTTTTCTTTTCATTATTTCGCTCATAAACAATGACGCTGAAGTTTCACTCATCAGTTTTTGTTTTCGTATTAAATGGACAAAGCCTTCAGGGGATGACTTTGCTGGTTGCAGAAAGAACCTCACTTTGAGTGGGAGTCTGTTGGGGAAAAATGTGCTTTTACTCCATCAGTAAACACTTTCCTGTATAGTTAGTTTCAGGTCTTCTTCAATAGAACATGATCTCAGTTAAATCATTTTTCCATTAAGACAATACAGTACAGCACATATGAGTGGACACCAGTGTGATTAATAGCGGGTTTTATCCAAACAGTGAATCACAAGGCTTCAAAAGAGGAGTTCACATTCTTGAACTTGTCCTACAGCCCCCTAGTGGCCAAAAGCTAATTAAATCCATCTTTATAATCCACAAATAAATCCATCCACCTGTCATCTCAGTTAAAACAAGGAGCATATGCTACAACATATGATATACTGTTATGAGATATACTAATATTAATAATGTATCTCATGTAATTCAACACTGGATTTTCTATAACTCTATACAGTTTGTTCTATAGTTCCGTGCTCATTGTGGACACGTAATGCATGTCTGAAATGGACAAGGTACATGCTCTTCATTCCATGAGAGATTCCAAATTCCATGCTATTTTTCCATCACCTCTCCGCCTGTTCTGACGTTAATTATTTCTGTCTTGTCTTGATTGTGTCCCTTTGCTTTTCCTATTTGTTCTTTGTCTGCCTGTGCTTTCTCACAGTCGCCCTGTGCTCTCCCTGCAGTGAGATGACACACTGCTGCTCGCTGGAAGCGCTTTACACATTTTCTGCGCGTCCTTTCTAACGTCCTGCTGTTCGTCACACGAGAACGACAATGTTCGGACTCAAAATTCTGGACGCTAACCAGAACTCATGTAAAAGAAAAAAAAAAAACAAAGCTCATAAATGTCCTATGGTTCTTCACTTGGATCTTCACCAGCCTGTCTGTGGTTTTGCTCATACTTACATTAGGCATCACTCAGACGGTCCACTGATGCTTTCACTGACGTACCACATTCATCACAGCATATATCCAATGCAACCCCTGGATTATGTCAGCGTATTGTATTAGTGCTCCTGCCATGTCTGCTGCTTCACTGCTCTTGTCAAGGCTTCCTGTATGCTCCACCACAGCCTCACTTGCCACTTGTATGGTGCAGCTGGAGCTTAAATGGTAGAAGGTTTGAGCTGAGATTATTTCTGTCCGCATGTGGACGTGTCCATGGAGAAGACAATAAAAGCAGCATGGGATCAGATGGGAAGGCCAGCACTTGTCATCAATTGCCTTTGTTGGTTAAATGTGTGTGTGTGTGTTTGGGAAAAGAAAAAAAAATGACTTTAGAGATAAATGATCACTGTAAAAACAAGGACATTGGTGCGTTTCATTCAGTTCTAGCACTACTCTGCTCTGTTCAGCTTGGCTCTACTCGGTTTGGTATCAGGCACATTGTTTTCCATTACATCATAGTACCTTCTCAGCGTGGGTGGGGTCGTCGTAGCACGGCTGCGCACGTACACACGACGCAAACTAGCGATGATCAAAGCAGCTCTTTTTTGGTGTTCTGTAACTTTAGAGTCAGTCAATAAAAAAGATTAGTTCAGTACTTCCTGCATGACCAGAGCACAGACTGAACTAAAATACGACTGAACAGGTTGTGATTTGGCTCGCGATCGTCTAAATACACCATTGGCTCTAAATACACCAGACTCCTCTGTTAAATATTGAAATTTTAGAATTGTTATTGCTAAATGTTGGAGATTAACGCATGTTTTCAGGTTTTAAAAGTCTTTTTAACTGATCTACAGTTCGGCATTGTTCGGTTTGATTCCTGTGTCGGATGCTCATGACTCTTCCAGTGAAGACATTCTCTGACCAATCAGTGGCCGGCAGTCTGTTGATGACACATTTTAATATCGGCTCACCTTGTTTGGAACTTCACCAGAGCAGGTACTAAAAAAAAGTACTAACCATAATGGAAAAGCAAAAAGAGAGGGAGAGTGAGAGCGAGATTAGTGGTTGACATTTGATTGGCAGCCACCTTTAACAAGGAGAGTAATTTAGGTGTAGATTAGCATCTCCACCCCCCCCCCCACACACACACACACACACACACATTTGCACTTCTATCAGAGTGAGGACCTCATAGACATAATACATTCCCTAGCCCCTTACCCTAACCTTAACCATCACAACTAGATGCATAACCCTAACACTTACCCTAACCTAAACCCAATTCTAACCCTAACCCTAAAACCAGCTCTTAACCCTGAAAAAGCCCTTTTAAGGGGTGAAAAAGAAGTGAGGACCAGCTAAAATGTCCTCACTGTGTAGGATTTATATATGATTTTTGGTCCTCACTCTGCAGCAAGTACAAGAACACGCACACCCACGGCTTTAGACAGGGACACACAGGTTCTTCCTTTTTTTCCACCTGTAATTAAGTCTGGAATAATTGCTCAGATGTTCCCCTCTTCCTCTCCTCCTCCCTCCCAATCGCTTCTATTCTTCTTAACTTTGCAAAGGAATGTAATTAAAAGAAAGTGAGAGAGAGAGAGAGAGAGAGAGAGACAGCCATCCCAGGGTTTGATCATTGTCTCCCTCCTCTAATGGAGAGCTCAGACCGGCTGTTGTACATCATCCATGGCAAAAGAGAGAGAGAGAGAGAGAGAGAGAGAGAGAGAGGTACCGGGAGAGTGAAGATGGAGAGATCTGTCAATGAATGGGAAATCAGGAGAGAAAGGCCGGAGACAACTGAGGCAAACACAACATCAGGCCAATGGGGAAAACAAACAGAAGTGAAGAAATATATCAAGGATGAGACAGCGAAGGAGGAAACTTGTGGCCTCTTGTTTTTACAAATTGCAATGGAACAGACACTTGTAATCTATTATGATACCATTATTTAAAGAAGGTGTCAATAAAAACAGGGTTATTATGTCGCATAACAAATTACTTTATTTAACTGTTTTTACAGTTATTTATAAAACAGTTAATGAGAACAACTCAGTTCATTTAAACATGAGGTCTGTGTATATTACTGTATATATATAAGTGTAAGAGTACATCACCTGCATTTGTTAGTTTAACTATGGCTTTAATCAACAGTTGGTCACAGTAATTAATTCATTATAATCTTGAATTCTTGATTTAAAAGTACACATTTTACAACAACGTTTTTGGGATTAAAAAAAACTCTTGCCTAAACTTGCGTTAGCGTTCAGCACCACGTCGCTTCTTCATTTCTCTGATGTTAGCCTTTGATTAACAGCACATTTGATCTTTTAAAAGTGATGGAAGTGATATTTGTAGGGGTTTGTTGGCCTCGTCATTCAAGACAAATAAAATTCACATCTGACTTTATGCAGATTTTGAAAAATACAGTAAAAATACACGAAAAGAAATTTTAAATTTACTTGACAGCTGGCTGAAAGAGTCGCTGTAGTGAAGTGGATGAAAGAAAAGAGTGCGTGCGTGTGTGTGCGTGTCAGTCGCAGTCTCTGCTTTTGGGAGGCTTCAAATGGAGTCAGGAGCCAAGAGATAACAGGGCTGAATCTAGGACAGGCAGTGCCACACACGCATGCACGCACACACACACGCACACATGCGCACTTTTGTTTTCTTTTAATTCCCTTTCATTTGGATCAAATGTGCTTCATTAGCATATAATAACACACATCCCACACCACCAAAGCTTCAAAAGTTAGAGCTATGGAAGATGGAGATTTACATAATAGCACCAAAAAATAAATAAATAAAAAAATGCATACTGTGATGTAGAAGAATCACAGAAAAGCACATTTATTATTTAACTCTGTCAAAGTTTCAGAGTAAGTGCCAAAACACATAAAAAACATTACATCTTCACAAAGTAATATCCAGATTATAGCTTGGTAATGAGTGTATTTTCAATATAATACCTTCCCACACTTTTTTTTTACAAATACAGTACAATTGATACGTTTAAATTCATCCTTTCAAGTAATAATTTGTATTACCAAATTTTTACTTGGTAGCTACAATGGAAATAGCATTTTTTTTTTTTGCTTGCTAAAATCTATTACAAGCTTTTTTTTAAATCCATCCTAGTTCCTTGAATTAATCTGACCACATTTTCACGCTTTAACAACTTTTTTTTCTGCTATGTATTCCTGCAAAGTTGAGGCATCATGAGCGATTCAGTCGGTGCCCGGCATCTTGGCCCATCACCTCCTCCACATTGCAAACACAGCAGCAGAAGCAGCAGGTGAAGAAGGTAATATATATAATGCAGTGGGACACCTCTGGCGAATGCATTTGCTCTGCCGCCACTGTGGGCAGGAAAACGCTCTCAAACCTCTTATCTGGCTGAATCTAACACCTCTCAGGACGTGTCAGCCATGTTTGCTTCCCTGATTCAACTGATGTATCATTTCCCACCGTCAGCCTTCAGAGAGATGTAAGCAGAGGTGAGCACAGCCCTCTGATTGCAGTCCTTAAATATTGATTTGATGCGATATCTTGTTTTTGTGTCCAGTGTGAATCAATTTGTAGAAAGATTTGCTTAATCCTTTTGACATTTTCTTGGTCTGAGCCTCAGCCTGACTACGTGGACGATATTGATAAAAGTGAGATGGCGTCTCCACAGTTTACGCAAGTGAATGTGACCAAATACTATCAAATAAATCTCTTCCTGCAAAATTGCAACTTAAAGTGTGGCTTAGAACAGGATAAAACTATAAAATTTACTCTCAGTGAAAACATGATGACACAATATTCTATTTTAATTGTCTTTTTTGACATCCTTTTCCGCACTAAACTTGAAGTGTGTGTCATTTCGTAAACCACTTGCTCTCCTGCACCAAAGTCCATTGAGAAAATGACCATTTTTGGCTCATAGGGGTAGCACACACACACTCACAGCAGAAGGTATTTGTCTGCTGCACGTTTTGTTTGGTAAGTTTGTGTCAGATTGTATAAGTTTGTTTTTGTTATATCTGATTTCAAACACTGAAAATAAAAAAAAAATAAAAAAAACCTGGACATTTTCTTGCTGATGGATGCAGGAGTGGATTAACAAGTCCTTTGAGCTGAGATTTACTGTAAATGACTAATTTTCTCTTTGGACTTTGGTGCATGGGAGTGAGTAGTTTACAAAGCGACACAAACTTCAGTTTCTAGTCACAAAAGGGTCTGACTGCATGATGAAACAGCAAACCTCTTGAGATATTTTACTTAAGGTGGCATGGATCAGTTCGGTGAGCCTTTAGGTAAATACTTTATATCTGTTTTTCATTGTGTCCCTACTTACCCTATAGCCTCATTGTGTAGCTGTATGTTTTGTCCAGGCTCTAGGCAGTGGGGGTACACACTTTGCACTTGGAGCAAAGTTAGCACCGACTATTGTCACTTTTCCAATATATAGCACTAGTACTATTTGGCTCAACTTAACTTGACTGTTTGTTTTGCATTTCCAATAGGTAGAGTACCTGGTACCCTTTTTTTTTGGTACCTGCTCTAGCGAAGTTCCAAGCAAGTCATTAGTGTGACGTCTTATACAAGATTCAAACCAACTGTAGGTCAGTTAAAAAGACTTAAAAATCCCAAAACATGCGTTAATCTCCAACATTTAGCAAGGATATTTCTACAATCTCACTATAGAAGTCTGGTGTATTTAGCAACAGCACTGCTGAAAGCCGGCGTTCATGATCTGAATCACAATCCGTATGATACCAAGCAATAGAATTGAGTGGAGTAGTGCTAGAACTGTATAACGGAAAAAGACCGTATGCGTCAATACCTCCCACAAGCACACAGAATTATCACTTTAAATCTGGAACTGTCTGATCAGTGAATAAACAAGCAAGATTTTGATTTGGATGACATCTTGTCCATAGTTTCCAATATTTAACTGCTACAGACTCATCAATAGAGACCAAAAATCCCCGTGGTTCAAAACACCGGACATGCCGACTGAACATCCCATCATCGAGCCTGTCATACTATCTGGTGGTTCTCCATGCTGCTCTGCTCCCCAAGGTCTTAATTCTCAACAGGCCACAGCTCAATGCACTGCCATCACACAGCACTCTCCCTCTCTCCCAGTGGAAACCAGAACCCAAGCAATTTACATATGTAATTGAGTGGAAAACCATTGTGCTGGGAGCTGGGAGCTGTAAGCAGCTCTCAGAATGTTTGTGTGTCTGTTTAAGTGTGTAGACTCCAATGTCAACTGGAGAGGATAATCCTGATTTATAACAACTGGGGAATGTTTTCTTTGAAATCACTTTGAACAGCAATGTTGTCGCCAAATTAAGTGAAGAGATCTGGGAACATGGCAACATTACATGACTAAGGTTTGGTGGTTTGAGTCACTCTAGTATTAGTAGTAAAATCAGCCCGGTGGTAAACAAACACCAGGTCATTAGACATTTTTTTTTTCCATATAGGCCTACCATCACCAAACTTAGAGATGTGGGGGCCCATTTTTAAATTCTAAAAAGATCAACTCTAAAGACTATAGGATTAAGTGTTTCCATGTGTAATATTTATTTAATAAGCTGGCAAAACAATAACATTAGAATAGAAAACCAATCCGTTCTATAAAATTTCCATAAAGATCCGTCCACATAAACGTAGGAAATTGCAAAGCAACTTTTGTAAAATCAGTTTCAGGGCCCACCTGCCGTTCGTTCATGGTCAACCACAGGGCCTCGCCCCATAGTTTGGGAATCACTGCATAATATGAATCAGGAAACACATCTATACAACTGTTTTGCTATATAACAGCATCATTATAGGCATTCGGGGGTCATTTTTCTTGAGCATAGTGTAGCCTGTATCTGCTGCATGGCCCATCGTCAGTTTACAAAACAATTCAATTTTTTTTTTACCTTGAAGTTCAGGATTTTGATCATTTTTGACACAGTTGAAGTACATCCTAAGCTACAGAAAAATAATTTTGTGTATCCTACATGTCCCATACTGCAGCTCAACATTCTTTAATGCCATGTATTTACCCTCTTCTTTCATGCCCCATAACTTCACCCTGTAATCCGGGTTTCCTCTTTCTTCATCCCTGTAGTTCTCGCAGTCCTTTCATTAATTAGAAAGATTATTACATTATCTTTAATGTAAGTAAATTAAATTGAAGACAGGTAGATGAAATACAGAAACCAGAGAAACAACAGCGTTGTTCATATAAAGAGGGAAGGATAAAATAAGGAATTTTAAAAAAAACATGGTTTGTATCCATGGTGACCATACAGTATGTCCATAAAAATGTAATATTTTCAATAAAATAATGTCTCATTTAAACTTTTTTCCCCCTTTAATGTTTTTTGTTTTGGTTTGTGGTTTTAAAGGTAGAACTGTTATGTTTTTAAGTGGATCATCAGTCACTTTCAGTGCAAATTCATTTCCCCGTTCAAGAAGCTGTTCTAAAAGTGATGTTGAGGCAGTGGTGGCAAGTCTCCATTATCTAAATTACTACTTTTTAAGATGAAGACATGTTGTAAGGTTTTAAGATTAAGTTAGGGTCAGGGTTAGGATTAGGTTAGGATTAGGCCAGTAGTAATTATGGCTGAGGTCAGAGTAAGTCTCCAGGAAACGAATGGAAGTCAGTGCAATGAAGTCATGGAAACCTGTGTGTGCGTGTCTGTGCGTCAAAATACAAGCTTTCTCCATTCTCAAGACCTGCTGAGCTTTGTCTGTCATCGCTGTGACATGCGACACGGAGAATAAGTACACGAGTATTCCTCTCCTCCTGTAGACCTTCACGCTGTTCGTACTCCACCACTGCACGCCAGCACTCCTCCATTAAGCTATTCTGAGCCGCTAAGTAGATTGTGTTGTTTAATAATAGATTATAGGGCTGATACCCTCCGATGTGTGTCAACACAGCAGGACTTGTGAGGATTTAGTGACCAGCGGCCTTTGTCAGGCTGACAGTGATCAAAAGATTATCAAAAGTGTCACAGCCCTGCAACTCTGGAAAACCACACTGGTGTTTAAACCTTTTGTGGATTAAAGTGAGTGGAATTTTGTTTCTGCGAGTCCCCGTAATGTGTCACTCCCCTACAGTCTCCTGAGCAGACACGGGAAGTTTGGAACCTGCTTTTATCTGCAGCACTGTGCATCAAACCATGAGTTATTACTCGGGGGGGGGGGGGGGCTGTTACACCGGTAGCACATGTATCAAAGTCTTTTGATTGCGGAGGAATGTATCTTGTCTTCGTGTCTGTCTGCCCTCGCCCACTCCTCCTTTTATTGATTCCCTCAAAAAGTTCAGAGCCTCGTCTGTGAGTTAGTGACTCAAGCTGAGTTTCAACTTGACTATTAAGAGTTGAAGGAATCCTTATGGTTTGACAATAGTGCCACTTGTTGGCAGGTCATGTTACTGCGTCAGGAGACTGAGAGAGGGCATCAGTGTATTTCAGGAAACTAACAAGGACTTGAAATTAACCTGTTGCCTCCATTTTTTACTGTTTATTATTATTATTATTATGGGCACTATGCGGGAATTAGAGGTTGCGTCACTTTTTAACACATTTAAAAGAAGGAAATGAATTTCTTTCATACAGACTTTTGATAAAGCCATTCATTTTGGTTTTTCTTCCATCTTCTTGTCCAAAGCCATTAATAAATAATTACAACTTACAAAACCATAACCTGTAATGAAACAGCGAATCTGTGCCCAAGCAAATCTCTTTCAAAGAGAGCGAATAATCTTTAAAATCCAGTTCCATTTCTGAAGTGGATAGTAAAATGTACATTACATTCTGAACGACTCAGCCATATAGAGCATTTTAACGTCACTCACCTCATTTTGTGCTGATTTTAACGATGAATTCTGTAAACGTGACTCAAGGTAACCCTGATGACATCACTGTGACCTCACAAAGGCTTATTTCCTCTATAAATCCAGAACCACAGAAGACTGTGTAGCAGCTCGTCATGACCCATAGTGGCATGTTATAGCACAAATAAATGTGAAAGAAAAAAGCTAGCTGTTGTCTTTCTTTTCAATATTCATTCCCCACAGTGTAAACACACATGCCAAAGCTTTGTGAACAGAACGCTACCTCACTGGTGTCTTTAGTGTCTTGTCTGTGCATTTTCACTCAGTGTGAGTGAGTGAGTGAGTGAGTGAGTGAGTGAGTGAGTGAGTGAGTGAGTGAGTGAGTGAGTGAGTGAGTGAGTGAGTGTGGACATGAAGTGAGCATGTCTGGCTGTCAGAACTCAACTAGGTTAAACCGAGTGATGTCCTCTAAATAGAGACGTATTGACTGAGGCAGACTGACCTGATTGATGGTGCTGCCACACAGGGACATGAAGAGAAACCACAGTGAGGCACGTGCATTAAAATAAGGGTTTGTCCTGTAGAAGACAAAGACTTTCTATGTCAATATACCCTTTGAGATTGTTTTGTCATTTTTAAGAGAGCCCCAGCTGTATTTAAAATATAGCCTGGCTAACACCAGACTGGAAAGGCCTCTGAAATATGCCTCTGTATGCTATTGGGTAGACCTACACTCAATCAGGCCAATGATTCTGATGAAGTATCATTGGAAAATGTGTAACCAAATGTGCTTGTTGTAAGGCGTCTAACAGTCAAATTGAAAAATCAGCTGCTCTTCGATGGCTGCCATATTGGATGTATACAAAAGCTACAAGACGTTGCTTCTCTGTCAAGTTAAGCCCGCCTCTAGAGGATCGGGGTTTTTGATTGGTTCCCTTTTTTAGGATTTGCTGAAGTTGGCCAGAATGGCGTCCTTGCCAGACGTGTGTGCAGACTCGGGCTGAGTTCACCCCGGCTCTACTGCTTTTTTTGGGTGTCTGGTGAAGAAATTTTAGGTTGGAATTCAAGGCAGTTTAATGAATGATCTCTCTAAAAGTGATGTAATGTACAATGGTAATCTGCCAATATTTTTTTTTCCTTTTCATATGAATAAAAAGGGCACAGATGCCCATTGTGTCTCTACAATAGAGAAGACTCAACCAGCCCTATCATACAGAGAGCAATGATGGGTACCATAAACATCCCAAGCCATAAAACGTAGGGCAGAATGATACACTGAGAGCTGAGGACAGAGGAAGCTGCTTGCTCATACATCACATCACCATAATCTAAAACTGACAGGAATACTGCTTTAATAATCCTCTTTCTGCAAGTCACAGAGAAACTGCTCTATTTCTGTACAGTAAAACCGACCTCTGCCATGGTTCAGTTAAAGGTTTGTCTTCATGAAATTTAAATATAATCCTATCAACCAACCACTTGATAACATATACTGTGGTGCTTTTGCAGTTCTTGAACCCTTTACGGTAAATTTATAGAGGTACTTGTTGAGTTGCTTTATTGGCTCAGGAAAGCCTTATTGTATTTGTTTTATGTATTTTTAAAAGTACATATTATTAAAATAAAGTTTTTAAATTCATAATTCACATACAGTACACACCAGAACCTGTGGATGCAGTTGTATCATTTCTGTTAATGGAAGAAATATAGGTCCCAACATAAAACCTTGTGGAACACCTTTCATTATACGACTTAGATTTGACAATTTTCATATTTATATAAATATATTTTCAAATAGCTGATACTTTTGAGTTCTTGTAGTTTCAGTTATGGTCAGCAGTAGTTTGTTAAATCCCAAAATATGTGAAAATCTGGGCCATTATTCTGAGCGAGGTACTGAATCACAAGCTTACCGCTGAAGCAGATTGTCTTTCAAAAGCACAGCACTGTTTGTGGCATCGCTCAGCTGCAAATGCAGATGGTTTAAGTCCACATTTGAAGAAATCTGTCAGATGAAATAAATGTTATAAAAAGAAAAATAACACACTCACCCTCCCTCCCTCCCTCTGCCACTGCCATTCATTTTATCTGTTTTGCCTCCACTCGTCCTTGTTGGCCTTCTGAACAAACACTGGGCCTTTAATTGACCATGCTGCTCAGGCAAGTGTGTTCAAAGCTAACAAGAGTGCACACACACACACACGCATACACACAAATACACAATTCTTAGGTAGTGCAACCAGCAAGACATGAAGCATGCTACACTTGCAGTTTAATTGTAGTCATGATGAGAATACTAAAAAGGCTATTTACACACATTCTTACTCTAGTCTGCTTTTCTTAATAGTCGTAGTTTAATATGAATAAATAAAGATGAAAAAACAGGAACATTCTGTACCAATATTTCATCGGCTGATGTTACTGATGAGTGATGACCTCCAACATCAGTCAGAATTCATAAAAAACTGTTGGATTTACTCTATATTGTATAACCAGGTTCTGTTTTTTTCCGTAACCTTTATTTTACTTTGAAGTCACACTGAGATTGAAAACAGGTTTTAGTGAGGTCCAAACCCTTAACTCTAGGCATGATTGACTTTAAGTAATCCTTATGGTGCCCCCTGGTGATGAAGGGTCATCAGACAGCTTTTATATTTAAGTCTTGTGCTAGTTATGGGTGGAGGAATTCAATTTGCCAGAGCCACGTTTCACTCCTTATATACACATACGAAGGTGAAGCCTGTCTTCTCTTAATGCTACAACACTAAATCTACTCAACCAGGAGTTATTTCACTTTTGAAAAATGATTGCAAGCATGAATTTATTTTATTTTATTTCACTTATATCTGTGGTTCCTTGGAGAGGCAAGACAGAAACATTGTTATTACAGGGGGTATATTCTGAATATGTGGATGTACAGGAGTTCAAATGAAGCTACCATTTCTTTTATTAATGTCTGTTGTCTGGCGCTTTCTAGCACTAACTTTTAATGCATGCATAACCTGTATAATTAATGTTTTAAATAATCTTTACAAGCTTTGCTTTCCTTTTATACATTTAATGTCTCTTTACTGCTTTGCATCTATTAATATAAAACCTTGGCAACCATGTGAAACAGATGTTTAGAGAAGCTTTCAGTATTTGGCTGACTGGAGAAAGAGTTGAAAAGGTTCCTCCACCACAGTATAGGAAATACTTTCTGTGCAGAGCAGCTGCTAACAACAGAGTGATGATAAACAACAGCACCTAAAAACCCTAATTGGATGAATTCCAACCTCTCATGAACTCCTAATGAATGTGACCGGGTCATTAATTCCTATTGATCACCCTTATTGGTCGCCTCACTACTGAGTGTCCTGGACATAAATGTGATTGGTGGCTTGGCAGGTCCTGTTTTGCCCCGTGTTTAATGCCTTCACTTTATGAGCTATAAAAGTCTGAATAGATAATCAATACAGTGTTGCCACAACCCAAGCAGCATGTGAGGTTGATGGAAAGTTCTTATGGCCTGGAGAATGGCCTTGAATAAATGTGCACTGTGGGCATGCAGGCATTAAATTCATCAGGTTTTCAGGTTTGCAAGTTGGGGAATTATTATACACGAGTATTTATATGAAGAGGACACTGTTTTACATGTCTTTTACCGATGACATTGACACATCCCCCAACAGTTACTGCATTGTCTACATTTTTATGTTGTGGGCTGTTTCACTTCTAAACTTTTTCATTCTCTGCGTCTTCATGTCTCTTACAGGTCGTGCTTGTGGGCTCATCTATAAATGAACGGGACCAGATGCTGTTCATAAGCACTGACGAGGGCTCCTCCTTCCAGCGACAGTCCATCGCCTTCACCCCCGACACGCTCATCTTCCACCCCAAAGAAGAAGACAAGCTTCTCGCCTACTGCAAGGAGGGCAGGGTGGGTGTCAACGCACCGCAGATGCATTCCAATGAATAGCTAATTCTGCCGCTGAAAAAATAAAAAGACGACAGCACTGATGTTACACCAGCAAGATGTCCTTTTGCTGGCAGCACAACAATGCATTTAATTTCCATTTTCACAGAAAAGGGACCCCAGAGAAAAGTTGATGTATGATTTACCGTGTAACGACATAGTTGGAGGGCAAAACTTCTTTTGCAAATGTCAACAATGCCTCTAAGTGTCAACACAACAGCGTCAGACACACAGGGACACTGCATTTAATAGTGGAAACATGTTGCAATCCCATGTCATTTTCAGTAGGAAACTGAAATATCTTTACTCGAGAGAGAAAATTCTGGAGGTATAAATCCATTTTTATACACCTTTTCAAACTTGAGCTCAGTGATGTCACTGTTGGTCAGTGTTTCAAATGTACACGTCAGTGGATAATTCTGATTTCATAACTTATTTCAGTAGAATCCTACATAATCTTACAAGAACATTGCCAGGATCTGATCTTGTTAAAACATACTGTGGTCTGATGCAGCGGGAAATGCAAGCAGGTTTTTAAGAGCATCAACAGTGTAGCCATTAGAATCTAATATTTTTAATTCTAAAATTTTAAATTTAAAAAGTTTACTAACTATTGAAACCCCAAGATGACCCAATGTTTGATTTCAGAAAGGTAGACCATGTAGGCGCGAAAGGCAAGACAAATAAATCAGATTTTTTAGATATATGTTCAAGCCGAAATTTGTCTAAACATGTTTACCATCCCATGGTTTTAAGAAATATGAAATTAAGGACCAGCTTTACACAAATTGCTAGTTACCTCTTTGGACGAATGAACAAAGTATTTGGAAAAGGTACCAAGAAAACTCTCTTAAATCAATGATGTTGTCTATAAAAGACAATTTCTTCATGGCATGATGAAAATAATTATCTAATAATATAATAATTAATTTTATATATATATAAGGACCAGCTTTACACAAATTGCTAGTTACCTCTTTGGACGAATGAACAGAGTATTTGGAAAAGGTACCAAGAAAACTCTCTTAAATCAATGATGTTGTCTATAAAAGACAATTTCTTCATGGCATGATGAAAATAATTATCTAATAATATAATAATTAATTTTATATATATATATATATATATATATATATATATGTAATAGTTCTGTTACATGATTCTCTGTGTCACACACTTCAGTTTTCCACTCTGCTTTCTGCTCCAAAGTGGAGCCAAATTGCTTCCATGTCCGTCCAGTCCCAGCAAACGTGAATGTGAGACATCACAGATGTCCTATGTGTTACTTATGTCGTGCTGCCTCGAGGCTGTAAGAACTAATCCATCCATGCCTGCTGTGCTTTTGCAAGAGAGCTGCAAATTCACTTAAATGTCTACGAGAGCGACAGTACAACAACATTGTTGTTTTGATATCCCCGCTACTTCCTGTCGTCTTGGTCTTCTGGCACCATTTCCTGTGTCCCACCTGTTCCTTTATGTTGGCTGCTGGCAGCATGTGTTTGCAGTTGGGCCGGTAATCGGTACACATTACCCCATTACGTCAAGAGTCGGCTCAAAAAATTCAAACATGTTTGACTGATTGAAAAGATTTCTGCGCCATACTAGCCATGCCGACTGTCCCCAACTAGTGCTGACTGGTGCAGACTCTGCCAAATGGTGAATTGTAGGTAAAACAGGGTGTTGGAGCTATTTGTGGGTTTCGTTTAATTTAGTATTATTTGTATTATGTTTTCATTATAAAGTTTAGTTTATGTTCACGTTTGTGAATGGGCTGTCAGGTGTATGGGCTTATGTAGGGTGTATATATATATATATATATATATATATATGTTTTTTTTTACCAGGGATCAGAGAAGGTGCAGGCTGTCTTTTCTGCCTGTAACTTGTGTGCTGGAATCCTGTTCCAATGTGCAGTGCAAACATCAAGGATACCTCATGTGTGGGAGTCACTACACTTCCACGCACAAAGCCTGACTTGAGTTTTAATTGCATCAGCGAGGTTTTGGGGTGTAAGCCATGAAATTCAGCTGCCTGATTGGATGAACTTCGTTTTTCTTTTCCGTTTTAAGTGGTACAGCTAATAATTCAAATTGTTTTTCTAATGGTGTTCAACACTCCCTTTTTTTTCCAGGTCTTTGCTTCCATGGACCTGGGCCGCAAGTGGACTTTGCTTCAGGAGCGTGTGACCAAGGACAGAGTCTTCTGGTCAGTTACACTTTATTCCGTCTTCGTCAAGAAGTTGTGACAAAATATTTGTTGAGTTTGACTGGAATACTAGAGAGTAGAGGATTTAAATTTTGTGATAGAACTCAAACAAGACCTTGGTTGACATATGGTTGCCTACAGGGGGTCACGGTTTTGTAAGAATAAGGTAAGAAATGAGAGGAATGGTACATAGTGTACCATGTAAAAGGATTTCTGTGAATTCAGTTTTGTGAAAGGCCTTCATAGGCAAAGTAGATAAAAGGCAAGGGGAATGTAGTCACTTCAGGGTCAGAGGTACAGTTGACCCATCTGTGATACAAGTTTAACTAGTACACATAAAATAAAACTGAACTGTGTTACATCATTCTTAAAGCTGAACTGGGAAGATGATAATTACCAGCAAGACAGTGAAGCTGGAATAGACAACTGCATTATTGAAAACGCTAAACAGAGGAGTCTTCATCTAGTATCGCTTGTTTTTCAACTTCAAAATCATATTTCCTCTGGCAGCGCCAGATATTGTATCCAACGGTGTGGCGTGGGAGTTTACTTATTTATTTTAGTCGTGATTATGTTTGAATGAGAAGCTCATTGGAGGAACTATATTTCTGTCACATACCCACTGGATCACCTGCAGAGTTAATGGACGAATTTTTGACATATCCCCATTATGCTACTTACTCAGCATTGCTCTAACAATAAAATGACATGGACAGCTACAACCCAGCTGCTAATAAATCTGTTTTATGTTTACCATTATAAAAAGGATAAAAGCTTCAGCTCAGATTTTTCTTAAACTAGAAATTTAAATTAATTTTTTTTTTTTTTATCATAAGCAGCGGAGTTTATAAGGCAGAACCACATTATAGATGAATCTCTTGATATTTTGTGGGAGGAAAAAGTTCTTACAGCAGGTGGAGGTAGACAACTTTCCCACAAACGGATAATATTTTACAACTCTCCTCACTTTCCTCTTCACGTTATCTATTTTTCATGTACCTCCACCTCTTTCTCTCCTTTCCTTCTTCCCACCACTCTCCTCCGTATCTAAGCTGCATAGGTGGAAGATGATACATTCAAATAAATACAACTGAGTTCACTCTCTCCCTCATCTGCTAAAGGTCAGGAAAGCATTTAAAGTCCCTGTCAGTTCCTCTCCCTGCCGATGGTAAATGAGCTGGTTCACGCGCTCAGACGTCTCTGATTTATACCAACAACTGTTACACACAAATCATCCCAACACATGCTGTAAAAAAAAAAGAGGGTAAAGTGGTAGAGAAATAAAGAGAGAGTCAGGAAGGATGGGATGCCCATATGAGTTTGGATCTGGATATTCAACCGAATAGTGAACTCACTGTAATTCGGTACGACTCTAAAACATTGTTTAAAAGCAAAGTTGAACCAAAAACGTAACTATTGATATCACACTGGTTTCCCAGGTATGATAGCATATTAAATTACATTTTAGCTATTATTATACAACCTCGAACATCTGAACCATGCAAAACTAAGCCCATCCATGCAGGCTGCTACTATAATTAAAAGTATGCTGACAAGCTTCAATGTGTACAATTTAGCTGAAGTGATTTTCATTTGTTGCAGCTCCACCGTGGCTGCCTTTTAAGACTGCCACATTTTGCAAAAGCCCCCAAATACACAAACTAAACATCTTTTGAGTTTTGATGCTACTAAAAGCGACATAGGTTCTCAAAGACACCTGGAAGGGGATGGTGAGGTGAGGGATATTCAGCCGCAACATGCAACTTCACTAATCGGGGTTGCTTAATGCATTTTTATTAGCCTTTTCTGTTTTAGAGGACAGATACGCATAAAAAAGCAGGGACGGGTCACAGGTTCAAACCCAGGTCACTGCACAGGCATCACTTTTCTACCATTAGTCCAATAATATAATGTAATAAGTTTGCTTTAAACTGTCTTTTAAATACACAAAGACCAGACCAGAAGATGCATGATGCAATATCATGATGTAATCCACATTGCTAAAATAGTGTTTGCCAGTTTGCACATTTAGGTTGAGAAAACTTTTGTAAGTGTTTACCTCCACAGTCATTTTTTTTCCTTTCCTTTTCCTTCCTTTGTTTTGTCTATAACGTCTTCAGGACCCAGTGTTTAGCTATAAAACACACCCTACGTAAAAAACCACAACCCCAGCTCTGTGTCCCTCCCGACATCTTGCCACTGCTTCGTCTTTACGGCAGTGATCAGATGAAAACACACCCGTAAATGCTTTGCACACAACAGTCGCCTGTTTTCTACTTTAAAAGCTGAGCTGAACTTGAACAAAACAACAAAGAACCATTGCAGCCACTGCAAGTTTCCTTTCAGTTCAGTGGGTGTTTTTGCAACTTTGACTTTATTGATTTGGGTTTATAATCTCAGTTTGTATCTCTTCAGAAGCCCAAAGGCAGAGAGACAAAATTATGGGCAACCCAGTGGAAATGCAGGTACATTTGTCAGATGAATAGATTTTTCGCAAGAGTTGGCAGCAAATCTCAGGGACAGGACTTCTAATTAAAGCTGATGTTACTTCATGCGTGAAAGTCTACACAGAAAACAGCCAATGAATTATTTAGCCACAAACACTTAAAGCAAATTACATTAGTCTTCTCATCTCACTTTGGAAAATAGAAAGGAAATCAGCAGATGTTTGAATGTAGTAGGTGTTTTCTATAGATTTTTGGAAGATTTTTTGAAAATAAATCACATTCCGTTTTATTTTCTTTGACTCGGCTCAAACTGCCAGCAGCAAACACACACTCAGACCTGCACATAGTGCAAGGTGTTTGACAACATAAGAGCATCTATGTACACAGGTGCTATAAATATGCATAGCCAGAGGAGTTAAGAGTCAGCTAGTCATCATTGGCTCTGGCTTTAGCCTTGCCTGTAGCCTAACAGTCATAAAAGGCAACAAGAGAACAGGAGTCTGGCAGCCAGTGCCCATAAATTACAAAAAAAACCCACATCACATTAAAGCCAATCTGCCGTCAGGGTGGTCTGCTTTACCTTGTTTCCATGATCCCAGGCTGTAAAGTTTTTGTTTGTTGGCCTGAATAAAAACTGCCGATTTGAGACTGAACTGGCATCTCCAGGTTTGACAACTGACAACAAAAGCAAACATCTGAGCAGAGGAGATAAAAAAAATGAATTGCTGGGAAAAGCATGTGGATAAAAGCGTAAACGGACTGTAGTGAAACCAGAGCTGGGATGAAACTGAATTCCAGACTGACAAGGAAAGATGTTTTTGCAGCATTTCTTCCTCCTTCTCTACTAAAGCAATTCAGCTTTCTTTATCTATCTCTCTATCACTCAGGTCGATCACCTCTTTTTCTCAGCCATCTCTTTGTGCTTACGTTCACTTAACTGACCAAAAGGGAGAAGAGACTCCTACACTCTTACTGTATGGCTGGCATGAAGCTGTAGCTGAACCAGAATGAATAAATGATGTGGTGCCAGTGCAGAGCGTTGCTTTCACCTTCAGTCTTTTGGCATTTGCATTTCAAGCATGGCGCTGACACTTTTATCTCAAGCAACCTGCGTGAGAAGGCTGGGGTTCAAAGCTTTAGTCAAGGACACTTCAGCAGGAAGCAGGTGAACTATTGGTCATGAGCATTGAAACAGGTAACGGCTGTGTAACCAGCAGAAAGATTAATTATGACAGTTTTCTTTATTTGCTTCTACACATGACCAAACTGCTGATATCCTGTGGTTGTACAGACACTTTGGTCCAATTCTCACCTGAGAGATTCAGTTTTCCGTACCGGCCGCTAAACTGGTTCCCCTTTTATTACATCTCACTTTCTTTGCTCTGTTTGCAATTTGCAAATAAATCTGTCCTCAGGACACTTTAGAGGCTGCCTCCTCAGGTTGATGTCAGTTTTTTTTAGCACTAATAAACACTACTAGGTTGATTTGTTTGTAGCCACCACCACAATATTAACACTGATTGTCATATAATTCATTTTCCCTTGAATAGAAATATTACTGTAGAGCTTTGATTCATTCATTTTATTCTCGCAAACGGACAGAAGGGTTGCAGATCTGACCCCTTGTGGTCACAGAGGATGAATTCAGAATGACTATTAATGGTGGGTGTGAACAGTCGTCGTTAGTGCTGTCCGCATGTGATCGGATTACTGAGAAAATAGTCTATTTACAGTACATTAGCTCTTTATCTAACCTATATTTTTACCTATGATACACAGATATGAGGACAGTTCATTGGGTGTTTGGGTGCACTTTGGCAATGGCACTGAATAAAGTCTATAGCTTTGCCGAATTTCCCAATATTGGCACCCTGGACTGCGCTTGATTTGTCTACATGGTAGGAGAATCACGCTATGAAAGGGTTTTGATCACCATTGGGTTGAACTGCCTGATTAATATTGTTTTTTTTTCCATAATACTGTTGTGAAGGTCATATTAACTTGTATCATTAACTGTTATGAAGGGAAATACTAAAAATATATTTAATGCAAACGTGAATTTCCTTCCATTAGATGGAGCAAAACACGCAATATGTAATGCCCGAAGTTCCTGAATGTCATAGATCCAAAAGGTAAATAATCATACGGACCACCCGAAGACAACTGCCTCATCCTCGTGCAGACACAAGATCAGATCCTGTGGCATTTCCTGTGATCCGTCCGCTCCACTCCCTTCCTCCCCCGTCCATCCACTGCCTGCTAATTGCTCGTAAAGTCTTTTTATAGGCAAAGTAATGAGGTTTTAAATCTCCACTCTATCTTTACTGGGCCAGGGAAATTTCACCAACTACACTACACAGTCCTAATCAGATGAACTTCTTAGTTTACTACTCACTGAAGGGCAGGGTAGACTATGTCAGTGTACTTCTAAGACAGGACAGGGTTATTAAAAGGGTTTGTGGGTTTTAAAGCATGCTGGGCCAGACTGAGTACATCTGAGTGCACTTTTCCATGAAAGAGCTGAGCCGTGCATATTTATAGAAATATTTATATCAACCAAGACCAGAGGCTACAGTACATAAAATATACACTCAGGCTCAATCACTGTACATTTTAATCCAAATCTTACATTTAACTATTTTATTTCTTCCAAAAATTTATAGAGTGCTTGTTATTGGGGTGATCCTATTTGTGGCCCTAAAGCAGTGAGGGTCCACAAATCAAATTCTCCCTAAGGGCCCCATAAAGAGAAGAGAAGGACGAGGACAGAAGCATTCAAATGTTATGTCATAACTAGTCGCCATTAAATCTTCATGCTTTTAATGGCAACATTTTAAAAATTGCTCTTTCTTCTGCTCATAGCAAGTAAAACGTAGCCTAAGTTTGGTCAAGACTGTGATTACAATAAGTGGTTAAAGTAGGGAAGGATTGTCACCACTGCATCCGCCACACTCTTAATTTATCTCTTTGCAAAATTTAAAGAACACACTTTCTTCATCGGGACCAAACATCAGCAACGGCGTCTGGTTAGAGTATATCTCAAATATTGGTTAAAACATTTATTCAAGATATCATTTGTTTGACAATGCTTGTGAGACACCGTATAAAAGAGAGTTTATATGGTTTTAATCTATTGTCACTCCCTGTCCAAGTCCCTGCTCTGAAATGTTGATGAACGTAAAACCTTTTGTGTTTCCAGGTCGGTGTCTGGTGTAGATGTGGACCCGGATCTGGTGCACATGGAAATGCAAGATACAAGCGGAGGTAAAGTCATGCCCCTGCTTTTCTTTATTGTTGACACACATTGTATGTATCTGTGCACAGTGGTCAGTGCAGTGGCTTGACCTTCAGGAGCAATGAAAGCAGACGAGATGATCCAGTCAAGACACAGGACCACGCGCCTGCGGCATCGTCAGTTAATAGCTGTTGTGTGTGCATGTTTTTTGCTAAGAAACGCAAAAAAACTTGTGGATGAAGTCATGGCTGGGAAGATGGAATCAACTTGGCTTTTACAATCTGACGACTGTTAACCCCTCACACTATGCGGGATAACTTGGCTAGATAGTTTGTTCAAACCAGCCTAAAATCAGGCACCCACAATTGTCAGAAGGGCCAGATCGGGACCAGAATCTGTCTTTTATCCACCTGTCTGCTTATATTCTGAAGTCATGTTAAATCAAATTAGTTTCTGTAAGATCCCAAATCAGTGGAATCTCCTCCCTGAAATCGTTTGATTAAAGTGTTTGCTCCTGTGTCTTGCTAAGTGAGTGCTTAACTCACCACCGAGGGCCAAAATTGGTGTTTTTTGGTATGTGTGTGTCTGCCAGAGTGAGTGAGTTCGGGACTTTACTTCCTGTAGGTGTCCCAACCCACAATCCCCCACTCCAAAAACACCTGAGTAGGCAGAGTTGGACACTGGTGACAGATAGTGATAGATATGTTTTTTTTTACATTTATTTATTGACTCTATTCCACCATAAACTCCCCTGTAGCAAACATACCAACTCGCCTTGAATCCCCTTGAGGACTCACTCAATCTTTTAACCTGCACACAGAGAGATTGTGCCTGCAATGTGAGAGCTGTCAGCCCCAGCAAGGCTGCCTGTGTTTGTGGAGGGTAAAAAGGAGAGGCTGTCTGTCTGGGACAGCTGCCCAGGCATGAGTGCTCTTCCTGGGGCTAGGCACCACCACATGGTCCATCCCTCCCTCCCTCCCTCCATCTCCTCCTTTTGTTTCCTTCTCTTCCCCTTTCCTCTTGTAGCATCTGCGCTCAGATAGATAGTCGAGTGAAGCCGGAGCGATCAGGCATACCAAACCAATCTGTTCGTCCTGTGTGCTCCCAGCACCACCACCACCATCCACCTCCCTGTCACATGTGGCATGGCCAAGGTTAAACACTGGGCAAACCCCAAAGACAAACAAAGTTGCAGGAGCCTCTGCAAAGGCTACAGGAGTTGTGCTCATGCCACGTTGTCACTCTAGCTGATGAGTGGGACAGTGGTGCTCCAGAGGAATGGCGGTGGTCGATTGATGGATGAGCAGCGAGTGCAAAGCGGCGGCCAGGGAGCGCGTGTCTGAGTGTGTGCCGTCAGGGAGATTGATGTGCAGGAAAGCGTGAGCGTACCTTGTTCATGCACCGACACGCGCACGCACGCATGCAAGTGTTCACACATCTTTTGACAGATGGACACACGTTTGTAAACAAACATGTACCCCAGCACACACTCACATGTATGGAAGGTAATAATGGCTGGGTACCTTTTTTTGTCCAATGGCAATGTGTCCAATACCGATATCACAGTTTCAAGTATATTGTCTCATACAATCTTTTTACAGAATTGCACTTGTCAATTTAGCTTCTTTTTTTTTTAAATTGAATTTAGTTGGCGATGCAAAGTTAGCATTTTCAACTATAGTGCTATCTCTAAAATTTTTCGGCTGACTGTGACATTTCCTACATTAAAACGTTTAGGTCATTCTTGCAACTATCTCTGTTACTTTCTGCTTTATATACTTTTTTACGTATGTATTTATTTATTTATTTTGTATTTATTCATTAATATAAAGTCATTCATCGTTCTCCATAGTATTTAATCTACTTTAAATTGAAAAAGAATTCAAAGAATGCAAGGGGAAAAAAGATTAACCAATATAAATTGGGTAAAAATGTCATCCAAAATTAATTATAAGTCACTGCAGTTTTTCTTGTTCTATATCAGCTGGAAGTGTTTGTGCATGTGTGTCTTCCCCCTGTGTGTGTGTGTGTGGGGACAGCAAATGGCATGACAAACCGTCGGTGCCACAAGTTGGAAATGAACACACAGTCTAGTATAATTGTTTTTAAGTTCCCCCGACATATGCTGTTTTGATTAAACGTCCAGACTTTTCAATAATTTGCTCTGTGGGTGTGTTTGACCAGACATGTCATGAACAAAGACAGAGGTGAAGACGACGCGCTTTTCTCCTCGCAGCCAAATCAGTTTGGATTTATTGCGCTTGATTTTGGTCTGTGCGGCTTTTTTTATAATGAGAAAATATATATCTTCCCCCAACATTTGTAAAGATGAAAATCACATGTAACACATTAAATGAAAACCCTGACACGATATCGTAACCCAGTTGAGCATGTCTAAACACATTATAAGACAAGTTGTAAAGTGTAAAGGGATGAGTGAAATCGTTGTGCTTTGCTGTAGTGCCACCTGTCTGTTAGTTAGTAATTATTTGAGTAAAAACTTTGCACATTAATGAACTTCAACATATAAATAGGCCAGATTATAGCAGTTGGCTAATGGTGTGATGGAATAAGACAAATGACTCAAGGTGACAAAAACAAGAAGAAACAAGAAAAACCAAGGAGGGAAAACCAAAATCACAGTGTTACACTAGAAATCTTGTAATCCAATAATCTGATTGCTGTGAAATCTGATCATTTCTATCCACAAGGGCCTGAAACCGCTCTGTGGTTTGGTTTCGACCGCAGCCACATCTGCGTATCATTACAGCTACTTTTTAGATTTATGTCAGAGTCCACTGAGGAGTTTGCTCAGCGCTTTCATTGGTATCAGTCGGTGGTGGAGTCAGATGCGGGTCAACACAAGTGTTGCGGGTTCGGTGCACCGTGTGCATCCCTGTTATGGCAACTCGCAGCTGAACTGACACCCTCCTGTTCGTGTGTGTGTTTTCTCTGTAGCCAGCTTGTCACCTCTGGGCGGAGAATCACGGCTGAATTTCAGCAGTCAATGTTGCTGATGCAGCTTCTGGTTGAAATTCGATAGTGGCTGAGCTTTGCAGCAGAGTCGAACCTCTCCGTGTGTCTCTGAGGAAAATCCCCTCTGGCCACGTCGAGGCTCGAGCTGCTCGCTATAAGTCTATGGGGAAGCTGTCATATCTTATAGAGTTTGGAAAGTGATGTCTCCATTTTTCTATTTCCCTGCTTTTTCTCTCATACCTCATCTACAGTATATCTCCAATTTAGCTCTGTCCTCTTCTCGGTCTCTCTTGGTCTGTCAGCCACTTTATGGATAATATTTTTCATAAAACATTTTCCTTCTCAGATTGTGTCCATTAAGACTTTTCTGGCACAGTTTATAAGGTCAGAATATGGTTCATACGGTACATTGTGAATTTGTGAGCTGCTGTGAAGCGGTACGAGTATTTAAAGCGACCGAATGTAGTTTTTGCTCTCTGGATTTGAAAATAGTACTGTTTGTCACAATTTGTCGACAATCCAACGATACCAGAGAACTCTAGCCATGTCTTCAACAAGCATGTGAGCCGTAACTAGCAGCCTGTGGAAAAACTGCTGCTAATAACTTTAAATTCCAATCATGAACAGGGAACGGCGTGACTTTACACCATTGTTTGCAAGCATGTATTGTTATATTTTACTTAAAATTGTTACACCCAAGTTTCATAAAACTCTCATGGAATTATATTCTTGGGCAAAGTGCATGTTTTTATGAACATATTCCACATTACGTTCCTTCCCTGACAGCACTAAATCTACATACCAGTACAGACATGTCACATACAAAGGGTTGTCATCATATTTATTATATTTTTTTTAATCAAAAAAAAAAAAAATCATAGTGTATGATAATATTTCACAGGATTTCAAAATAAAAGTTCTTGTTTTGCTGTGGAATGATGTATACTTCTAAGTTAAAGACTTAGAACTTCAGCTTCTACCTTTAGGAGAAGCCACAGTGGATCGTCTGCCTCCATGTTACCTTATCCTTTGTGTCTCCATCGTGTAACAAAAGCTCACTGAAATAAAATAATACGTAACAAACTTGTGCCTGTTTGCTCCTCTGTGTGTCTGCAGGTTACCTGTACGTCACCTGCCTCATCCAGAACTGTTCGGACAAAATGGTGACGGCTCAGTTCCTCGGCAAAATCGACCACAACTCTCTGGTGGTGCAGGACGACTACATATTTGTCAAGGTAATCAGAAATCTGATGAAAAAAAGCATAAATGAGCTTTAATCTATACTGTAACCGATAATTTAGTCTAAAATTCAATACCAGGATTTAATGAAAACAGTTAAATATGTGAAGCACGTCCACTTGAGGTGACACATCTATATAGTTTAATTTAATGTATCCACATTTACCTGATGATCAATGTTGGAAAAGAAGAGTTGATGAATGAAGAACCTCATACGGGTCAAGTTTGATATGATTATTCATGTAAAAATGAACTTTCCAGGACGTTGTAACACTTTCCTGCTCACTCACGTCTTGCTACACCAGTGCTGCTCTGGAGTGTGACCCAAGACACCAAAAAAGCACCAACCAAAAGTTTCAAAAGTGAAATCTAATGCTCAAATTGAATTTGCACAAACTCTCCCGCAGCCAGGTCGAGTATTACTGCTTTGCAGAGCCTTTTTTACGCTGGAGTACGCAGCAGACAAATAATGTCACCGTGTTTGTCCACGAAGACTAAACCATTACAGAGTAATAATAACATCGACAACAATAAAGACGGCTAATTATTTTGCTTTTTTTTTCCTTCACTTAAATCAAACTGAACTGGGAGACAAAAGTGTCTTTCATTAGCATTAGGCAAACAACAGTGTCTTCCCACTCCATGAAGTCTAATTTGTTAATCACACTTCAAAGAAAATCCTCCCGAAAATGCAGCAATTACTGAATTAATACCACTTAGCTGCACCATCTAAATGTGTCCCTGTGAAACCTGCATCTTCCCTGCAGTTTACTATTACTGTCACTCAGCATTTGTGTTGTATCTGTGGGTGTTTATGTCCATTTTTTTTCCTGATAAAATGCAGCAGCTCAGATAACATACAAAGGCCGCCGCGTAATATGAGACAGAATGAATACAATATTCCAATTTAATTTAGTCGTTAATACAAGGCTTCTCGCAAAGTTGAAATCCAGCAGCTGTAAGCCAAAATGGTGACAGAGTGTTTTTTTCTTTAGGTGTCATTTGGGGTATGATAAGTTCAGCTCCTGTTTAAGTCACTGTCAGTCACCAGGCTCCCTCTGCTGAAATGCAGCCTCAGCTGTTTGGGGTTTTCTGCTTCAGCACCTCGTAAGCTTTCCCATCAGATCTCTCTGCCCGGGGGTTCGGGGGAGTTTTGGGTTATGCGAGCACCATGATTCAGCGTTGAACCCACAGGCTCCCGTTTGTGAGTTGGATGCCGATGCAGGTTTACCTTTCTGCTCAGTATGACTCCCCAACAACAGATGGTGACCTCTGCTCTGTAACTGCGCTGACTGCACATCGCTTCATGTTGACTTCCTCATTTTGTTTGAAGGCTTTACTTCTGTCTTCAGGCGGGAAATATATTGACATGTCTTAGTCTAAATAGTATTTTCTGACATAAAAGCTTTAGATTCTGCCGCTGCCGTCTCTTTGCGCCCTGTGTTTTCATGGCTCTGACTTTATAGTCAATTTTAATCTCACTGTCAGTTTGGAAAAAAAGAAATTATCCAATGTTTTATTCAAACTGGCATTACCAAGGTCCAAACAAGTTCTAATAAATATGGCTGATGGATTCGGGTTTCTTTTTCATGTTTTATTTCTTTTGTTGTTCTTTTATCCATTGTTTGGAGGATCTACAGCTATTTTAATCATCAGTTTGTCATTTTAAAGTGACAATACCCAAAAACGTCCCAATTATGCCTCACCACCTCTTTGTGTTTCATGTCATTGTAAGGAGAATTTATTTAGGTTTTAGTTTGTCAGTCACAGCCAAAAAAAGGACAAAAATAGATGAGTGGTATATATGTCAATGATGCATCGTGGAACACAGTGAAAAGACTAGTGCACATGTGTGGTAAAACAGAAGAAAATATCTGTACTTTAAATTTGGTTCATGTGCTGATTATCGCTTGAAATTTGTCTTCTTCTTCTTCTTCCACCTCTTCCAGGTCACCACAGGAAATCGCACCAAACACTACGTGTCCTATCGGCGCAACGAGTTTGTCCAGATGAGGTTCCCGAAGTACGCCTTACCAAAGGTAAAGCACAACTTTTCTGTACTTATTTTTAGTTTTCTAACAAGACAGATACACATAAATACATTAAAATGTGTTATTTTCATTCATGATCCTGCAGGTTTTTGGAGCAGATTCTTTTAATGATTTACCTGTTAATGTTAATGTTAATGTTCGATAGACTTTGATTACAGTATAACACAATTCTCAAACCTTTTCAGAGTTTCTGTGTGTATGTTTTGTTCACATATGCATGCCTACAATTTAATTTATACTGTTTTGGTCTGGCACTCCACCCATGTGTATCCTACTAGGGCTGCAGCGGGTTATTCAGTTAATCGATTATCAATCAATCAATCACTAACTTAATCATCATCACCTATTTTGATAATAGGTGTTTTTCTTTCAATAAAATAACAATTTCAGCTTCTTTAATGTGAATGTTTTCTTTGCTCCATATGTTAAATTATTAAAATGGAATCATTTTGGTTTGTGGACAAAACAAGACATTCAAAAACATCATAATTTCCAGGTTTGGTAAACACCGATCAACATTTTTCGACATTTTCTGACATTTTAGGGACCAAACAAATACTCAGTAAATCAAGAAAATAATCAACGGATTAATCAATTATGATTATAGTCATTAGTTGCAGCCATTCTTTTAGGACTGTGTTGTAAATAGCATGCATACACTTTTAGAATTAATTTATCAAACATGCATTTTTTTGGAAATGTCTGGGTTTTCTGTTCATAATGATATTAGGTGTTACAGAAAATGCAATAGAAATAGCCAGACACATACTATACTAAAATCTACTCTCATTACAATTTATATTGTGAGGTGAATTTCATAGTTTGTGCTCTTTAAAAAGCAGGTTACCGTATGGAAAGTTTGCAAAACAGTGCTCTAGTGGAGGATGACATCTACCCGAACAGGCGCCATAACAGACCTCTCCTTCCTTTGACACAAATTATTTCAGCTAAGACACAGATGTAAACACAGAGGTGTTGCTGAATTATTTAAAACTACATTTTAGTGAAGAGAGCCTTGCATTATTCAAGTCTAACAAAATGGTTTCTGGACTGTTCCTCCTGTCTACAAAGAGATTCGAGAGATGCGAGTAGAAAACTGAATTCTTGGGTTTAGCTGGGACTCACGTGAGACTTTAGTGAACAAATCATCCTGCACAAGTCACAGTTGTTTATGGGAAACTCCCTTTTTGTGCCTCAGTGTACTGTGTTTGCCTGCTGACTTGTAGAAAAGGGACGGGGACATAAAGGAAGGGGATATAATACTAAAAAGACATGACATGACTTTGGAAGCTACACACTTAAGGTCTTTAACCAGAACCAGCTTCAGCTAAACTGAAACACAGTTTTTTACAGACGGCTATGTAGTTCAGTGACACCAGAACTGAAGAATCTTCTTATGTAAAAGGTAAAACATCTTCAGGAAAACTCAAGCTGCCAGTATCCACACTCGTGAAGACATTATTTAGAGCTGTTAATACAGTTTTTTTAAAGAGACGTCAAAGGTTATTTGGCTTTTGAAGACGTTAAAGCTGCAACTTTTATTGATTTCTGTTGTATTATTCTGCCCCTTTTCTTGTCTATTTGCGAACACAAACAGTGTGACATTATTTGTATGCTGCATCCGTCATCTGAAAACAGGTTCTGTCAAGCAATACTATCAGACCTGCCTGAGAGAGCATTTGTGCGCATGCGGTGGCAGCACAGGAGCGGGCGGTGCCATAAAATATTTAACCTGATAACTGCTGAACAACTGGGTTATTTGAGCAAACACTCCCCTCTGAAACAAAGGCTGCAGTTTGACAAATCTATCTGTTCTACATTTTAGACCATAATTAAATAAATAAATAAAATAAAATAAAAAAAGATACAGTACATGTTGGAAATAGTTCACAACCTCAACCTTGCATTAGAATATGCTGTTGATCCATTAAAAGTCCAGTATGTTAGTTATTGGGATCTATGAACAGGAATTTAATAGAATTTTTAAAACATTTTGATAAATTCATATAACAACTGAAAATGAAGAGCGGCTCTGTTTCATTTCATCTCTCTCTCCTGTTGAGTCTGTCATGCTGCCATTTGGCTGCAACATACAACTTCATCACTAGATGTCACTAAATCCTGTACACTGACCCTTTAATTGAGATTTTTTTTTTTTTCAGTATACATGAAACCATCGGCTTTTCCCATTAATTCAACTATAAATTGTTCTCTATTAACTCAATGTATGTAAAATTAGCATAGATTTTTTTTTTTCTCACTCCAGGGATTCAAACCAACACCTCCATAATCCTATTATAGCTGTGTTCTACTGCTGTCAGATGTTAGTACAGTATCTCCACTTATTATTATTAAATATTCTCCTATGAGCATCGATCGCCTGAGCAGTTGCATCCCGCGTCAATGACCCGAGCTAAGACGACAAATGAGGTCCACTCCAGTAAAAAAAGACAGGACAGGAACCTTTGCTGTCCGTGCAGGCAGCTCGGGGGGGCAGCTTTACCATGGCACCGGGCTGAGTGCTATTGAATTGTGCTGATTGAACGCCGAGCCCGGGGGGAGATAGCTCATGCATTTTTCAGCTTTACACTGAGAAAAGAAAACATTTAAGACGATCACTGGCATCGACACCCTGTCGGAGAGGAGAGGGTGGAGTGCGTTTTACACCCACACCCACACACACACTCCAGACAATGTATAGAATTACTCTTGTCCAACTTCAGCTCACCATTTAGAGAGCTCGCGTGCCTCAATTGCTCGACCAAAGCTACTACGAAACCTCAGTGATTCTTAAGGATGAATGACGCACACAGGTTTCCATGACTTCAGAGGACACTCCACTGACTTACATTCATTTCCTGAAGACTTACTCTAACCTTAACCATAATTACCAGTGGCCTAACCCTGACCTTAACTTTATCCTAACCTCAGCTTAACTTTAAAACATGTCTTCACCTTAAAATGTTGTCATTCATGTGATGGGGACCTGATTTTTGTCCCCATGCGGAAGACGAGTCCCCATAATGCGACTGTGTAAACAGATTTAGGTCCCCACAACATAAGGAATACAAAGTTTACACACACACACAAATGCTTGCACTGCTTTCAACAAGTGGACACAATAGAGACCAACTGATTAGGTTTGTCAGGAAGACAGTGGCTATATTGGATTCTGTATGAGTGCGTGTGTGTGTGTATGACCAAAAAACCAAACAAACGTATAAATCACAGGAAGCAGGGACATTTTGTGTCACACCATAGGGTTTGAATTAATGTCAGTTTTATGTCAGGGTTTGGTTAAGGGCCAGGGTTAGGCCATTAGTTACGGTTAATGTTAGAGTAAATATCAAGAGAATGAATGTAAGGTCCTCTGAAGGCATGGAAACCAGTGTGTGTGTGTGTGTGTTTGCATTAGTTAAAGTGTGCCCCAGTTGCTGTCTCTCTCTCTCTACATGTGTCCTCTTACTTGGATGAGCAGATAGGTCACACGTCGTGAAGCTTTTAAGTGAGGTGACACAGGGGAGGAGGGGGGGGGGGCAGCATGGGAGACATACAGAGGGAAAAGGAAGGATGGGGTGAGAGATGAAGAGGGGGAGAAAGTGCTTGTGTGTGAGAGAGAGAGGGAGAGAGAGAGAGAGAGAGAGAGAGGAAGAGAGGGAGTGTTTCCATGTTTTTCCACTTTGAATAATTGAAAGGCTGGAGGATAAAAAATGCAGAGGCCATCAGAGGAAAGCAGTTTGGCTCTGTCCTGTGAGACCTGACCTGAGTTATGGATTAACCACACACACACGCACACACACGCACACACACACTCACTCACTAATGCATACAGCTTACTGGGCTGTGAAATCACAGGTAATATTTGTCCCTTCTTTTCCTGCCTCCATCCTCTCTCCTGTACTGTCTGTCACCCGGGTTGTAATCACCTCTGTGTGTTTAACATTTTCACCAAAGTGACATCATGCAACTTCACAGAGGCGAGGCTGAAATTTTCATCTTCAGATCTTTACTTCCTGTGGGACGGAACACATCGCGCAAGTTTGCACGCAGCTATCCTCCAAAAACACAATCTGTATGGCAAGTCAGTTTAACATTTAATAGCTAGTTTGGATTATCCAGTTCTTCCTGCTGAAAAAAAAGAAAATTTCTGATAGCCACAATGACATCCTTCGTTGTGGAGGAATGAGTCCCTTATTTCCATTCATGTGTATGAGGTTTGCCGTTACATTTTGTAGATATCCCCAATTATGATGTTGGAGATATTGAAAATATGTCTGGAACTGTGGAGTCCATCTTAAATTGGAATCAAGGAATACATTCATTATATGTAATACATATCCAGACTATCTATTATGTTAAAATGGGTTCCAATACAATATTTCTCCATCCATTTCTGAACATGAGTAGAGAAGGGCCTTGGCCGTTCCTTTTCACCAATTCAGCCCAAATGTAAATGCCGATTGCCTGTGCAAACTCACACCACACAGTTGTATTTAGTTTTTACTTGCCGTGACAGTTGCAATCTCAACATGACACAAATTAAGAGTAAAAGTCCAACACAGTGTGCAAGAACACAGGACTCTTTCCTCACCCGCAACACCTTGCTGCATGAAATACTGGCAGAGACGGCAGTGTATGACAGTTAAAACAGCGGGCTGGAATAAATGTGTCAACGCGGCACTGAAGAAAGACAGTTATCGTCTCCGTGTTCCTCCTCAGATAGTAAAGTTCAGGCTGCACGCAGAGGCACGCCGTGTTTATCTCGGTGTTTCCGTTCGCAGACATCAAACAGTGGCAGAACATGAAACACCAACCGCAGAAAAAATCACCAAAAAGTTATGCACTGCTGCTTTAAGTACTTGTGAGAGCGAAACCGTGTGAGCCAACTGTATCAAAGACCTCTTCACTAGATTCACTATGAATAATGTCCAAGGGGCATGATGAGGATTTTAATATGATTAATAGGATGTGTTGAGTGTGGAAGGAAATGAGTCCAATGCTTCTGAGCGAGAGTGAGCAGACTGAAGAGGCTGTTATGTGGCAGATGACTGCCAGGGGAAATCTGGCATTAGAAGTGGTCTTTTTTTGTCATTAAGTGAACGTTCCTCAAAGTATTCCGGCCAAGTCTGGGTGATGATTGGGTTTAATCTATTGGAAAAAAAAAAGAAGCCTGGCATGATTGTTCTTCTTGCAGAATTTAAGAAACACCGAAAGTGAGAGATTTTCCCGCTGACCCCTCCATCTCCCGCTGTACGTAGACATGAAACATGTCCCGATGTCTGCAGAAATGTAAAATAGTCTTCCCTGCATGAGCTTTGCTGTTATTAGATGCTCACAGTGCCACAACAGAGTGAGTCTTTGGGGAAATAACAGAGAGTAAAGGCCAGTCCTCTGCGCTGTGAAATCATTTTTATATTAGTGCATCCTCGAGTTTTGTTTGCATTTTGGTGTCTAATAGAATGAATTATTTACCTGCACAGGACTGACACTGACTCTTATTAGCCTGGTGTTGTGTTTCCCGCTGGAGCAGATACTGTAGCTTTACCTTCTGCTCCGCCACTGTAGCCATAGACTTTATATTAAAACGGATGTAGTTTTACTGGTTGGGGAAAGTGAAGCCTAGAAAATTGAAGAAGTAGCATTTAGCCACCAGGGAGCAACACTGCTGATTGGAAAAAGAACACTGTTTGAATGAAAGTCTACGGCAAAATGAGTCGACTTCTCACTTGGTTTATAATGACATTGAACATTTCTTAAAATAACGGTCTCACGTGACCGATTCAGGTCTTCATCAGTAGTTCATGAAAATATATAAATTATATTCCCATTTCAAAGAAATAATGTATAATGTAACACGAAAAAAGTAATAAAACTATAACTATAATATATTAATTGGTCATTATGTCACAAAATGCTGAGCACATAACATAGCAACTTTTTGTGCATATTGTACTAACTTGCTACATTTAGCATCTGTTGTTAAATAATGAATAAAGCAAAGTATTTTTCTCCTAATGTAATCATTTTATGAGTCAACATTAGTCAATAATATATGGATTAACATTGTAATTACAACATAATAAAGTAACTTTTGATGTAATTCAAAACTTTAAGAACGCTACATGTGGGCTGACCTATTATTACCCAGCATATTGTGTTGTATTTCTTGTATTTTATTATTAGTATTGCTGCCCCGATGTTGATGGGAACTGTTGATGCAGCGAGCAGACTTCTTTCCTCAGTATTGTTTGTTGGTCCAGCACCTGTTATAAATACTTTATCAATTTTATGTACGCATTTTTTATATATACTTAATGAGCTAACCTGAGTGTTTGCTTGCTTCATATTGTAATGACGGACGCAAAATGTAATGTTATTGTAAGAGGCGCAAAAAGTTGTTACGTTATACCTTCAGCATTTGGTTTTATTATCCACCCATTTTTACATTCCAAGTTTTCATTACTTTTTTGTAGCATCATGTGTCATCGTTACATTATCAGCTCTTACACTTGTTTCTTTTTTGTTCCCTTTCAAACCATAGTGCGTTCTCATGCCTTACTTCTGACTAACTACGTTGCTTGTCCTTATTCTTATTTGTATTATTTATTGAACATATGTTTGTAAGATGAGCATGGAGTGTCTGCAGTTCAACATTCAACTGTACATTCTAACAATTCCTCTCCAGAGTTACCTTTCGGGTGTTATTCACACCGTGTCCAGTGCAGGTCATACATTTGGAATCGCATCGCGTAGCTTGATATTTCTGGTTTCCAGGATCTCGGATTTTTCAGTCTCCACAGTTGGCCGCACGCCTGGAGAGACTATGGAACCTGCCCATCCTGACAGAGATGGATGGAGGGAGTTTCTCTCACAGGGCACTCAGTCATGCAGCTCCATGAAGGGCCATGCTGGTAGAGATACCCTTCTGTGTCAAATCAGGAGTAAAGAAGAAAGCACCAGTCCAAACCAGGTGGCATTTGTGGCATTTGAATCCAAGCAGGTGGCATTTTCAGAAGACTCAGCTTGTCATGCCAGTTACTGATATTTCCCGTGATCATTTGTCTTTCCTTTGTCCTCGTGGTGCTATGCTTAGCTCTGTTAGCTATGGTGAAATGTTTCAACTCACCTTAAATACCAGCGACTCTGGTAATGGATCAGAGGATACACTACGCTGGAGTCGCTGGAGATTTCCACATTTTATATCTGGCTGGTGCTATATTGTAACTAGTTGACTTTGTTATTGTTATGTTTTTGCATGTGTCTGTCTGTGATCAACGTAACCCAAGAAGTAAGAAAAGAGCATATCCTGATGAAAATGTCTGTGGACGTACAGTAGGTTGTGGAGCAGGATACAGAAACTGAGCATCCGTGCTCAAAGTTTGTGCTCTTTGAGTGCTTTCTCTAGATTTATGTCCTTCATCAGTTGCCAATGACAATGCCTTGCTGTTGTTTAGTGTTGTTGCTCATTTTAATTTATTTTGTTTATTTTTGTGAGAATTTGTAAGGCTGGAACAGAAATAACTATTTCAGGACAAATACCTTTGTCTAAGTCTAATTCTAAGCTTGGGGAACCTGATTGTTGATCCAATTCAAGACAAAGTTAAGTTTTTGATGGTTTTGCCATGTTTTCAAACATTATACTGTCGCTCTATCCCAGTTGGTCATCTACTTTGTAATATATTATGCAATCTGTATTTATTCTCTTATGGCTTTCTTATTGTAAATGTTAAATGTAAAGGAAAAAAATGAAATATTGAGTGCAGAACTTTTCAATAGTTTCCAGATTTTGGTTTCTGTGAGAAAAATAGATGCTTCCTTTCTTCTGACAAACTGTCATAGCCATCTTCACTCACTTAAACCATCTCACACACTATTCTACATGCCACAGCTCACAAAAGCAGCGTCTTTGAGTCGTCTCCCTCTTCATCCTCATCTCAGCCAAATCCACTAAGAGTGCATTTTTTTATGTCTACTCAGTGAATGCATAGAAAAGCTTCTTTTCGACTGCCACTCATTGTAATCCTGTCCGTAATCGGACTCAGACATTTCAAACAAAGTAGGGGGATGTTTGAACGTGTTGCCTGACTGCTGTGTTTGATATGTGAATTTAAAGCTTTAGGAGCGAGCACTTCACAAGTGAAGACAGATCGGGACTCACCTTAAGTTGGAGGTGGTTCTTGTACTTCTTCAAAGCTTACACATTCTCAAATGTAGTTCTAACATTTCAGAGGCAATCTAAAGCAGGTTTTTTTGACAAGTTAGGTCCAAAATGCTGCTCTGTTTAGTGTTTTTAGTGTATTTAGTGTTGCTTTCCTAGGAAACGCTTTAAAAAAATGGACTATATCCAAAAGGTTGTCAATAATTCTTCATGTGTGAGGGGAATTCCTGATGAATGGTGGCCCGACCAAAATTTTATTTTGTGAATGAATGTCTTAGGAACATGGCATTTGATAGGATAGGATAGGATCAGGTAGAGTAGAATAGGATGGGATTTGTTTGATTATTCCCCTTGATTGAACTGGTTCTTGTTACAGACTGCACCTTGGACGCATCTGTCATTCTGCTTGATGAATCTCAGTCCTCAAGTTTATCCTCTACTCCTCTAATATAAGAGTGATGGATTCGGTCACTTATGCTCCACTAAAGGTCAGGCTAAGACATAGGAGTCTGTCCCTAAGCTTCAAAAATGTAAATTTATAATTGGATTTTAATTAAAAGCAAGTCAAAAATCAGCTACAGAAACTTTGCTGCCCACTAGGGCTGTCACTTTTTATCCAAAATTCAGCTATCCGTGGCAACTTGAGGGGAGGAACTCTTAAAACAAGTCTTAAAAACCATTCAGGTTTAAAATATACATCCTGGAAATTAAAACATGGTCCAGCACAGGGTGCATCCGAACCCCTGTTGTTTTAAACTGTGTTCTAAATTTCCATTATGGTGTGTTGAGCAAAAGTTACCAAGTGTTGCTTTAAGTGTCAGCTTTCCACTGAATTTAGATCAGTCACTCTGATTCAACTACTGTTTTTCTAAAAAACCGATCCAATCATATAACTGCATATCCGTGCATATCCTTTTACTAAAATATGTGGGTTGAACAGTTCTTTCTGTGGATTATATTTATAGCTGCTCTGTTGGAGGTGGAGGTTTGACTCTGAATGTTAAAAGGCAGCTGGAGCTGAAGTTTACACACTTCTGGGAGCCAGCTCCTCCCTGAGCTTCAAGCTGCTGCCACGACTGAGAATATAATGCTCTCAAAGTGATTGGAAAACTGGATTTATAATCAAAGGGGAGTGGATGGAATAAAGGAATGTGAGATGCAGTACAGCCTGAAGGCTGTTTTGCGGGAACGAACGGGGTGAGAGGTTTTATGAAGCTGAGGTTTTTGTGGGCGAGCAGAGTTTACATGACAAACATTCTCCAAGCTTCAACGGGGGAGAAACTACCAATTTTCAATTTATCACGATCTCACAGTTTGGAAATCATGAAAATCACACAAAATACAGGTAATGTGGAAACAGGAAACAGGCTGATTATTTGGATTCAATCCCATTTCACTCCTTGCCCCTACCACTTAGCCCATCCCCTCCATTTTGCAAGTTCATGTGTAGTCTTAGGTTGTCCCGGTTCTTGATGAGGTAGAGAGGTAGGATTAATTGTAAGGGCTAACCCTTCAAAAGCATTTAATTTTGTGGGCACTCTTCAAAGAGATTGTCAAAAGATTAGCAAAATGAAGCTTTTGGTAAGGGTGTTGTGTGGCTAAGATCACCGCAACTAAACATGTTTGTAATCTGGTCTAATCTGCTGTTGAAGACATTTTCTGACTGTACTGTAGACCTGTGCATGCGTGTAGCCTGCAACAAATGAGAAATAGGACTGGGGCCGGATCTAAAATAGTCCTGGTTAATGTTGTCAATAAGGTTTTAACTGACCTTGGATCTGTTATGAATGAATGAACCAATGAGTTTTTGTTGACATCGGAGGAGCCAGCCACTCGTAGCCTCTGTTTTTGCCTTTGACAGACACACAGACAAGGGTTTAGAGATCTGGAGCTGAGAAATAAACCACCAAGCTGTGTGTCCCTGTCATGTGCACACATTTATTCCTTGAGTCACTCCGAAACTTGCATTTATGAACATTAGCAGATCAGGACCCGGCTTTCTGCAGTGTTATTTCTCTGAGCCATTAATCTAAATTGAGTGGGGTTTTTTTTGTGTGTGTGTGTGTTTTTTTTAGGCAACATGGCAGGCAGCGTGTCAGAGTTTGGAGACGTGCCTTCCCGGGGCACCTCCCCCTGTGCTCGCACCATTTTATCTGGAAATGATATGTTAATGTAATCACTATAAGAGAAAGCGCTGAGTCGCTCATTGTGCCGTTGTTGCAGTCTTTCACAAGTGATAAAGTCATTTGCATCCGAGGCTCACAGTCTTTTGAAAAGAACACATAGCACTTTTTCCTGAGACGCCAACAACATGTTTTTTTCATTGGCTGAAGAGCTCTCTTTTCTCCTCAGTCACTTTCTGACTCTGTAGCTCTATAGTGGATTGTTTTCTCTAGCCCCCAGCAAGTTTCTGTCAAATGGTTTCACTTTTCTTTGCATCAAACTTTGCTGTTTCTTTTCTATTCTCCTTTCCCTGATTCCTTTTCCTTTTCCTCCTCCTTGTCATTGTGCTTCACCATCCACTTGTTCTTGTTTTTTATTTTCCTTTTTCAATGTGGTTGCCTTCATCTGTACCTTTGGTCTCATAATTAATATTATTAATTCACAACTAGGCATTTGTGGTACACCCCAGAATTGTGTGACCATATTTGTGTTCCTTTAATGTAATAAGCTGTGATTTTATTTTATTTTCTGTATTATACTTTAATTTAGGTGACTGACTTTATTTCTAATATGAAGTGATGTGATACATTAAGACTGCAATTTAGATGACAAACCGTGTCTTCATTGCTGCTGAACTTCATCTGTGTTTTACAGATTCCTCTTTTGTTGCTATGGTACCAAATCCTGGACCCATAACAAACTGAATTAAAATTCCATGTCACATTCATCCAATGAAATGCAATTCCAGATGGCTTTTGTGATAACTAGTAAAATTAAATTTAAAATAATTAAAAATCAGTTTTTTAATTTTTTAAAATGGCTTCCAAACACACATTCAAAAAATATAAATAAGATCATAATAAACCATGATGTCCTGGAATAACTGGAAACTCTTGATTTGTGGCACTTTAAAATAAAACACATGGACTTTATATGTTGACAAGGTAGACGGCATTTTCAAGTTGCTCACATTAAATATTAATACATTTTTTCATTCACTTTTGTTCCAATTATCCCAATAGTGGTGAACCTAACTTATTGTGAGTTCCATCCGTGTGCCCAACACCAATGCCCCTCAAAACTCTCTTTTCTTTCCTGACCCTTCCTCTCCTCCTTATCCCTTCACATCTGGCTCCAGGATGTTCAGATCGTCAGTACGGATGAGAACCAGGTCTTCCTCGCCCTGCAGGAGTGGTACCAGTCTGACACTTATAACCTGTACCAGTCGGACCCCCAGGGCATCTACTACTCCATCGTCCTAGAAAATGTCCGCAGCACCAAGCAGCCAGAGGAGAACGTCCTCATTGACGTCCTGGAGGTGAGAGTTGTGATATTTGGTTTCCTACAATTTTTACAAAAAGGACATTAGATTGATTTTAATTTCTTTGAATTGGTGTTTTATTGAATGAGAAACGGTGTAATGGTGTAACAACTTCTACAAAATACTACACTGACCATACTGGTGGTAAACAAGTCTTTTATCCTGTAACTTCTCAAACTAATGTACTCTGTTAAGGTAGTTTATTTAAGGTAAGGTAGTTAGCACAGTATACTGTATGTTGCTTTGTTCAGGCTAAAAGAACCCCCCCCCCCCCTTCAAACATTCAGCCTAAGTGAAAGTGAGTGTTATTTACTTCTGTCATTACCTTTGGAAAGGAGGTCATGTCTTCAGTGTCATCTGATTATCTATTACCCCAAACTACTGAAGTACGATTTTCTTGAAAATTAACAATTTCTCAAGAAATTATATAGAAAAAAAAAAATAAATTAATAAAAATAAATATATATATATATGTCATGCACACACAGCTCATGACATAAACAGTTAAATTCTAGTGTCGACCTGTATAATAATGTTTATTTTTCAGATAACTTTCATTTTAAGTTCCTTGATGGTATGAAAATGAGATGAGGTCTCATAACTCACAGCTGCGATGGAGAACCACCATCATAACCACCGCACTGTGGTTCCTTGACAGCTGGAGAAGTGACTTCGTGGGGCACAGGTTCTGCAAAAGTATTCTGTTACACCATGGACACAATGAGAATGTGATGAAAAATGTGTAAATACATGATCCTAGCACCTTAATGGATATTAAGTGAATGCATTCAACAATTTGTCTTTAATTAAAACTGTTCTGTACTTTGGTTCATGATTCAAAAATGTTCAAAGTCACATTGTAAACCTCCGAATCAAAATTGCGTTGTGAGATTTTCTAAATCATTCTAAATCACACTTTGAAGAATGTATCTATTTTTTTTTTTTTTTTAATTCTTTTGTGATTGCAATATAATCTCTTTCTCTACTTGGATAAAGAAATGTGGGGTGCGTTACTGTGGCAGGATAAAGGCTGAAGGCAAAAGGAGTGGAAAATTAAAAGAGAAGATGAAAGTGTCGAAGAGAAGATGAAGAAGTGAAGACAGAAAGAAGAGACGTCGGAAGTCCAGAGGGAATACAAGCAGCCTTATGTACTTTGATTTAAACAATTACCCTTTTGAACATCAGTGCTACATAATAGATAGTATAGTACACAGAGCTTGGGGAGTTTGTGGATGGAGACATGCCTGACATGCTGCCTGGCTCTCTTGAAAATGTGTCTGGCCTGTCTTCAGCATCATCTCTTCGTTTTAAGTTTCAGCTTCAGAAGCTGCAGCTCGCAGCCTCGCAGCCGCAGAAGCCGCGCAGTGCGTATTGATTTCAGCGCATTAAACTTTCACAGCCCTGCACATTCTGTGTCAGTGTTTCGCTTTCAGCCTCCAAGTAAATGCAGCGCCGCGTAATGCGTTGCGCTGTGGGTAGTCGGGTTTCAGCCACTGCATTGATAGTTGAAGGGCGCCTCCTCTTATGCTCTGGTTAATATTTTAAATCCAGCTCTTTAGTTGAGGGTGAAGTTACAATCCTGTTTAGGCAGTTTTATATTTGGCTCCGCTACATTCTCCATTCCCCATGAGAAAATCCTGTTTTAAGCCCAAGTCACTGGATTTTAGTGTTTGAAACCAAAATAGCACAGTCATACCATCTTTGTATACAATCTCTTGCCTCCTTTAGGGCTCTGTGTTTGAACTAATTGCAAAAATGTGATTTTGATTGGCTAGTACATGTGAGCCAACTTACCTAACAAAATCTAAATCTACTTGAGTCATGTATGTACAATATTTTACATATATGTTTGTTGCTGTATTTTGCTGTCAGGCTCTTTTTCCCAACATGACACTGGATTTTGTTTGAGTTTATCATGGAATATTCTGCATTTTTATCCTGCTGTGACATTGGAGCTACCAGTCTACCACTGCCTCGTTGTGTCACTGTAATTGAACGTCACAAAAATCCACATTTGTGTTTACTGTTGGCGTAGCTGTTGATCAGCAGCTCTTATATGCCGTGATGTAAAATCACAGTGAGTGAGCTGTTCTGCTCTAAATCCCTGCTGTTCCACAGGTACGTGGGGTCAAAGGAGTCTTCCTGGCCAATCAAAAGACTGATGGCAAAGTTACGACTCTCATCACCTACAACAAAGGAAGAGACTGGAAACCCTTGGCCCCGCCTACCACTGACATGAATGGCAAGCCAGTCAGCTGCAAAGCAGTAAGTATTACCTTTAATTAGTTTCCTCAACAACTTCCAATTGTGCATACCAATTCATTTGTCCAAATATTGAATTGATTGTTCCTCAAAATTATAAATTGTTATTGATTAGTTGTAGCATCCTTTATATCTGAAGGAACTAGGTGTTTTTTTTTTGAAATTTTGAAATTGCATTCATGCTTTGGTCAGGCTTTGGGAGTGACCAGGATGGATTGGATTAGAAATGAGCATGTTTAAGGGACACCTCAGATTGGGCGACTTGGAAATAAAGTAAAGGAGGGATGTTTTGGTCACATTCAAATGAGGGATGGTGATTATACTGGACAAAGGATGTTGAAGATGGAGCTGACAGGCAGGAGGAAAAAGAGGAAGACCACAGAGAAGGTTCATGGATGTTGTGATGGAGGACATGAGGGCAGTTGGTGTAACAGAAGAAGACACAGTGGGTAGGCCAAGATCTGCCGAGGGAGTAAAGTAAAGATACTTGCCTGGTTTTCATCTGCAGTCACCCACAGTCTGATATCCACATATCATGCTGTTAAGCAAGGTGAAGGGGGGGCAGTCTGGTCCTTTTATTGAAACCACAACTCTCGTCATCTGACAGATTTGCAACAAGTCATAGATATCAGAAAAATCCACGCCTTGTAAGCTCATATTCACTTTAGCTTCATCTGTACCTCAGCATATTAACCTTGGGGGATGAAAAAGTGAGAGGGATGGGTTTGCTTCAAAAACTGTCATCACAAATCTTAGAGCAAGACAAGGCCCAGATATTGGATTTACAAGTACTAGCAAATGTGTCACTGTATCAGGCTCCCACTGTCACCCATGTCTATTACCTCATCACCTAACAGAGGCCATTGGGATGTAATGACAGAGAGGTCCACCTAAGAAAGCCCAAACCCTTGGAACCACATAAAACACTTTACACTCCAATTTGTGCCACATTAGATCGAGTTTTGTAATATAACAACATGACATAGTGTGTTATAAGTCATTTAAAACAGGTTTTTGTGGTCCTTTGAGTGCTCTAGTGAGAATTAAGTGTTCCCTACCAATTGTGTCAGTGTTGCCATCTCTTAGTATACTTTCACACACAGCAGACATAGTATAGTTTATGAAACTCATAAAACTTCACAATCTGATTCAGCCTCACTGAAAGGCACAGGATTTATAACTCAACGTACTGTTGTATGATTCTGTCATTTGCTCTTTTATTTATTTCACTTCTGCACTTTGAACCATGAGCTTTACCGAACAGTCGAGCCTGATGATCATCTTGGAATTGTTGATCCACTGTTGAATCCATCGTTAAGTTCAAATGTGTTATGCCTATGGTGTCTGAAAACCTTTGTCTGGATTTACATTACTGACCAAAGGTCACCAAATGAGGCAGCAGCAGACCACCAATTTGCACCACTTAGTCAAAGTGACCCACACTTAAAAAGGCATTTTAAAAACTAATCTTTCTATATATAGTCCCCAGCACTGCTTCACAGCCTGCGACAGTACTGCAGGTCAGTGTGGGTGCCAGTGTTTGCATTCATGAATCTCTTGTCTGATTCTCTCATTTGAAATTAATTGGGTCACATTAAATCACTTTTAGTGCATTACATTTGAAGCACAGCACTGAAAGTCTTTCCAGTGAGCTGTATTTGCAGTGGGATTATCAAGTGCCCGTATGCTCAGACTCGTTAAACATGCCTGAGCAAGTGTGAGTGTCACCTAACAGTTACCCTTCAGGTGACTGAAACCTGTTTTCCTCCCATTAAATTTTGTCCTCGTGTCTCCACCCTGCAGCCTGACTGTCACCTCCACCTGCACCTGCGCTGGGCGGACAACCCCTACGTGTCTGGAACCGTGCACACCAAAGACTCAGCTCCAGGGCTAATTATGGGAGCAGGTGAGTCTCCACGGCAACACTAGTGTTTTACTGTGTGACCATGTAGTGCCAACCTCTAAATGTCAGTGGGGAAGAGTTGAGACATTAGTTAGCAGTTGTGTTGATCTTACAGACAGTGTTTTTCCCTAGGTTTACTGCTTTGGAGGGCCATATTGGGTGATTGGAATTTCAAAATAAAAGTGCTAGTTTATCACTAGTTTTGAATAGAAGTTATTCCATGTAATGCAACAAGTTTGCCATTTGCTTTAGCTACATTCAGTCAAACTGCCTCTTCATTGCATTTTCTATGTGTGAAGCCCCACATAGAAAGCCCCACTCTCAATAATGCACATCAGGCCAGGGAGAGGGAAAGAGAGAATGTGCACTTGAAAAGAGAAGTGGGGGAAAAAAAAGGCATATTAATGTCATTACCAAAATGCTTTTCATTTGGAGGACCTTTATTTCTGTTTGTCTCCACACTGCCAGAAGAAATGGCTTCCTACTTAAGCCACTCAACCTACACTTAGGTCACTTGCTGTTTCTGTTGTGTTGACAAAGTCCCCTCCTTGGCGTAGAAGCTAAAGCTGTTCAGAAAAAAGTTGACCACTTAGAGTTCCAACGCCAAAAGGGTATTTTTTTCCGCCAACAGTTCTATAGAATCACATAACAGTACGTCTGGTGCTAAAGTGCCATTTGTTCATTGGAACAAATGGTGTGACTGAGCCAGTAACACGCTGTAGCAGGCTTGTTACACAGGAGGCTCTTTGGCTGTATCCTCACTCAGTTTACAGGACCTCTGGGTTTTTTCCCCCCTTTTGCTTTCAATGTGAAATGTCCGCACACAAACAAACACAGCAAGGTGTTTAATAAATAAAATTGCTGTTGGTTCAGTGAACTCTTCTGAGTGTTTGGGTGCTCAAGCATGAGGGAGTGCAACAGTGGAATACTTAGTGGGATGTCAAAGCCCTTCCCAGGGTAAATGGAGGGAGTGGCACTTTTTAGCCCGGCCATGTGAACTCAGACGGTGAGCTCAGACGTAAGCATCGCGTTAATGTTCTGTGGTGGGTGGACCAGACGCTTGGGGCTAGAATCAGCTGTCCGGGGTTAGCAGAGCAGTGTGTGTCATGGCCAACAGAAGGAAAAGACAACTATAATCTTGTCTGAGAGCTCTGTTTTGGCCATGCCTTCCCTGCAACATTTGCATAACGTGTTTGGACGAAGCATGGAATGGGAATGGAAGTGCAAAGTATTTTAGTTGACACCACGTGAGACTGTCATAACAGGCTTTTCTGGTCCACGTAGGGAAGGTGTATTGCTACATGAAGAGCATTTAAGAACATATTGTGTTTAGGCAGGTTAAAACAGATCTAACTTTAATAAAGTGCATTATTATTCTATTAAAGAAGGCCTGGGCTACTGTAGCTGCTGACGCCATGGCATCAGTGTTTGCATTCGCTGCTACTGGCAGCTACTGTGAGGTCATGAAAATGAACAAGACCATTGAGGTGTGAATTGTGGTTGAATTGCTTTAAATATTTAGGATTCTTCCTATTTTTTTATTTATTTTTTTATTGCTGTCTCATTTTCGCTCCTTGCATCCATCCATGTATCAGCAACAACAAATGAACCAACATTGGCGGATTATTATCATGACATCACAAGTTAAAGATGGCTGCTGCACCCGATTGGTGAAAAAGTGAAACAAGAAAAAAAACGTAACAGTCATTTTGTTCATTGGTCCATTATCCACTTGAAGCGCTGGCACCATCTGAAAAGTTTCACTTTAGCTCCAGTGTTTATAAATACTTACATCACCAAACTCTATTTATGAGCAATGCTAAGTTAAAAGTTTGACTTGATCAAAGTTACTTTTTTGTTTGTTTTTAGTTTCACATCATTTTGTATTGTAACAGCAACAAATCCAAACATTTCTAATGACTGTTTTCCACGGCAGCCTTCAGTCGAACTCAGCAAACCTTTCTTCTTTACTATACAATACATTTTCAGTTTATACAGCTCTTCAAGGCCCCGTTTTCCCATCTAGTCAATTGTAAGATAGCAAATTAGCAGTAAAAATGTTCTAAAGTTCCATCTTCTGCCTTCTTGACTTCCTCTGGTGCTTGAAACTTTCAATTCTCTGTCTTTCCTTCAGGTAACCTTGGCTCTAAGTTAGTGGAGTACAAGGAAGAGATGTACATCACTTCAGACTGTGGGAAGACCTGGAGACAGGTACATCATGTCCTCCGGTCTTTATTTACCCCCCTAACAACTTAGACTTTCATGCTCATGAAAGCCACTCAACCCAAGAGCACGTAAAATCCAACTCAACATTTGTCAAGGTTTCTTTTTACTTTCTCAGCTCCAGTTCACCTGCAGACCTCTATTTTTTTTTCTTTTGAAGGTTTTTGAGGAAGAGCATCACATCTTGTACCTGGACCACGGTGGTGTCATTGTTGCCATTAAGGATACTTCTATTCCTCTGAAAATACTCAAGTAAGTGTCATGTCACCATAGAAAATAGCAGAGGGTGGGATCGTAATATTACTGAGCAAAAAGCAGAATAGTATAATGTTACTACTTACTTTTGTTCAGTCATTATGTTTATTCTCCACAATGTCACATTCAATTGTCCAATTAGCTTCAAATTTCACGTTTGGTTAACCAGCAACAGAAACTTGTGGTACATCAAATATGAATTACTAACTATGCCCCAAATTGCACGTTTTTTAAGAGTCCAGGTGTGAGAACTTGTGAATATTGTTTGTGTAATATAATGGAGGTGCCACCTAATGGCAACAGGTGTGACCTATATATGATTCATGGCAACATATAGTTTTCCCCTCATTTTACTTCCTTCTTTAATTTTTATTTCATAGGGAGAATACACGTCAATAAACATCAGTAGTAGATACAAGGAGTGCACGAATACACCAATAAAATTCATGAATACAGAAAAACAATGGAAGAGGCTTAATATTTGGGGCATCGCTGTGCAACACAGTGGACACGGGAAGTGCTTCAAAATGTGCACAAATCTTGTCCGTCTCCACAATCACAAGCAAAAAAGTGGACTCTCCGCATTCAGTCAGCACGTTTACGTGCATGTTAGTCGTTAGTCCAACCAAAGTCAAGCTAGTCTTAGTCAGACTAACATATCTGGATAATTTGATTCACAGTCCAGCTACTCTGATTTGTATAATGATGAACGTGTGCAGCAGGTACGAAACATACAGAACCGCAGCACGACCCATCTCACCGTCCATCTCGTTGTTCGGTGTTTTTCTGTGACGTGAAGGTCAACAGGAAACAGGATTTAATATGCAACAGCTTATAGAGAGATACAGCGCCACCTACTGAGGTGGTGTCAGACGATTGTGTAACTCTGCTATTTTCTGCTCTACATTTTTGTACCCTTCAAATACCCTTCATTAATGATAACCACCACCACTACACACACACACACACAGCTCATGCGGACAATTTCAGTCTCGGCTAGATGGTATCTCACTCACTTTAATAAATATGGATGAAATAATGAGAAAGAGTAGATAAGGGAGTGCTCAAAAAAAACATTTATCACCGACCTGAATCAAATGACCTTTTGCGCGGGTCGTCATCTGCCTCTCTGTGAGAGACAGACCCTGAGTGTTGTCTTTCACATCCTTTCTTTCTCAGACCTCGGCTAAATCCATAAACCTTGAAGGCTTTGCTAATGTTGTGGAAAACCTCTCACAATGGAGCAGCCGAGAGCTGTGGAAGCAAGAGCAGGTGTATGAAAAGACGACTTCCAAATTGTGAAAAGAGGCACCTTTTAACTCCATTATACAAAATGTTATCACCTCATTAGGTGCTAAGAGAGACAGAAAGTCTCCGCTCACTGTAGTTTCATGGCCCCTGATATTTCTCTTTTCTGGCTGAGCCATTATTAGAGAACAGTGTTGTGTGTGAGAGCAACATATTTCAGCTGTGCATTGTTCTGAAGCCAAGAAACTAATGATGGAGCAGACATGTTACTACAGTATTTTTTACAAATTCACTTATTACAAGTTCAGTAAAAGTCTCAGTCCAGCTGTTCCTCACTTGTCCCTGTTGTAAATCTGCAACTTTCTTGTTTTACTGACATTTTGGTGCACCACACTCTTTTGTCTCTGACTCTAAAACCTAATTTAGTGGTCCTTTTAAAGTCGTAAGCCTCTGACCACATCAAACGTGGAAGTTTTTCTGGTTCACTTAATGGGACCCTAAAGCCACAGAAAGTACTAGTTTTTCGTTTTACTTTGATATTTGTAGCTTTATGTGGGAATACAGGAACAGATAAGAGATAAGAATTGTATAATATGTAACTAAAAACAAAAATAACCAGACCAGTTATTTTTAACCTTGAGAAAACCATGATTTATCTAACTTGTAGAATCTTGTTTCTTGTTTGTAGAATCTTGTAGAATCTCGCTTGTTTTGGTAATTTGGGCTGTAATGATTATTTGATTACTAAATTAATTGTAAACTATTGCCTGTATATGAAAAATATAGGTAGTCTTCCAGCCAGGGGTGATCCTAGACTCTGGGGGGCCCAGGGTCTAGGACTCCCACCTAATTTATAACATTGGTAGACATGTTTTTTGTTTTGTTTTGTTTTTTTGTGTGTGTTTTTACTGTGTTTTAAGTGTTTTTATTGGCATTTATAATTTATAATACAAACATATAAAACATGAATACAGAACATGTAAACAGAGACAACAGGAACAGAACATAACAGGTTGATGTTAAAAAATGTTAAAATGGGTTCGTATTAGTGAGGTACTGTACGAGAGGTTGCCAAGTTGCGTCAAAATATTGGAGTTTGTCATTCAGGACATATCTTATCCTTTCCAGATGGAGCACGTTGATCAATTCCTCTAACCACATCTTAGATGTTGGTGTATTTTTACTCTTCCATAACATAAGAATTCTCTTTTTCACTATTATAAGACCGTATGAAATAAAACATTGTTGTGTTCTGTTTAATTTTTTAAAGGTTTGGGATACCCCAAGAATAATAAGTAAGGGTTCTGGGTCAACATTTGTAGACATGTTGAGGAGTTATTGGTCTCAATTGCTCGTTTTATGTCTTCAATAGAACATGATGTCAATTTTGTAAATTATCTTTTTGTTTAGAGGGGAAAAATAAACGGTACACATATATGAGTGGACACCAGGGGTGGGGTGGAATACATACATAGATACATAGATAGATTCTTAAGCATATACTTTTTTGAAAATGATGTTAAAAATAAATATTAAAGTTTGTGGATAAGAATAACAAATTGAATTGATGTTTCAGTCCATTAGATGGGGAAGTGCTGTTGTGTGAGTGTGCTTCTAATAATATCGTATTGTGACTTAAATGTGCTGACATCGGTGAACTTCTGTTCGCAGAACAGCAACATGGCAAATTGGCAAACCTCCGGGCTTCAAAGCGGGATCTAAGATTCCTGACTGGTTAGCACGTGTGCTTAAATGAAAAGCAAGACTTTCCACCATGAGGACACACGCATCGAGTATTGGCCCAACTTTACCGAACCATCTCTCCTTTCTGCTACACACGAAAATTAAATTCTCTCTGCAGTATTTTACACATAAATCTTTTCAACCACCATTTGGCCTGGTTGAACTAGACAGACAGAAGGGGAGGCGATAGAAGCGTTAACAGGTAGGATGGACTAAAAAAGACAAATTAAGGACCTGGCAAGTTGCAGCATGAGAGGAGGTAAGAGGAGAGTCCCTCTTCTGAAGACTTGTTGACCCAAAAGGCTCCTTCAAGTCGAGCGCCTTTGCTTTGTGACACTCACGATACTCAACGCAATCACGACTCACCACTTCAGCCTCTCTGAATTAAATTAAACCAACATGTTACCCCTGTGGACTTCAGAGCAATGCCACAGCCAGTGCATTGACAGCAAATGTGGGGCGTTTTCAAAGTGACAACTGTGCATTTGCACACGCAAATTATTTTATTATCACCATCAGCTCTCTACGGCTCACACCAGACAGATTATATCACTTCATTTAAACAAGCGCGCCGGCTGTGAAGTGAGACACGGCCGTAACACAGCGGCTCAGACCAGATTGTGCCGCGCACATTCATCATTGATGATTAGCCTTGCAAATAAAAAAAAAAAGAAGTCTTGTTTTAGGTTTCTTCATAGCACAGAGGAAATGGATTATATGCTGGTGATTGGCACTGAGTATAATTATGAGTTTTGCTCACTAATCGATTTGATTACAGGGTTATCACTCAGTCCATTTCTTATCATACTTCAATATCACTTGGAGGAAATGAGATATAATTGGAGACTAGTAGACTGAGGACATGGGCACATAGTAGGCCCTAGTTGTCCAGCAGATGATTTATGGGTGACTTAATGCATTGCTCAAGATAAAAAAAAAAGATGATATGATATGAATCATTAGTGTGAAAGACTCTTAAGAACTCTGTATGGATGAAGATTATATCTGTTCCCAACTGCCAAATATTTAACTATGTAAACACATGCTTTATCCGAATACACTATCACTAATTTAACAGTGCAGGAGAGTGAGCAGTTTACAAAGTGACACAGACTTTAGTTGAAATTTGGAAACGGCTGTTTAACGGCAAAGTAGCAAACATTCTCTTCAGCCATCGTGAACTTAAGCAGGCAGATGTTTTATTAGATGAGCCTTTTTTGACATAGCTAAATTCCTTTTTTTTCAGTAGAAATAAAGTCAGGCATTCTGCATGTTTTAGGAAAAAAATTGGTGAAATTCACACCGGTGCATTTTTGTTATGCTCCATCTGCTTAAAAACACGTGTAATATTTTTCACATGTGGGTTGTGGGGGAATTTTTTGGGTCCCCAAACAAATTACCAGAATTTTCCCAATTTCGATATACTCGATATACATAAAGCCATGTTTCAAAATTAGACAGTTTGGGAAAGTTTGGGAAAGTTTATGGGCAGTAGAAAGACTCGGACTGGCGTTTGAAATGTTAAGTTGTTTTTGTCTATCGTACTTGGTCAACCAAAAAAAGCCTCATATTGACAGGCTTAAAGGTGACATATTGCTACTGAGCATCGTGGAATTGTATGCACTTTATTCACTGAATTGACCGCTCCCTAGTGTATGTATATGAGGAGACAAAGAGAGTAGTCCATTTAAAAAGTGCAATCAAGCTACAACCATGGAAACATACACTGAAATTACATTTTGGATAATTACAGGCACATTTCAAAGCTTTATGCACTGAATAATGGTATAAATTACAGTATGAAAGTTGCAGAGATGATTGTAACAGTAGAATTTCGCCCCCCCCCCCCCCCCCCCCCCCCCCCCCCCCCCCGCCCAACCAATCCCCCCCCCCCCCCCCCCCCCCACATCCACACGCATAGTCAAACTAAAACAGTTGGAGGCAGCACTATCCTCATGCTGGAGTTTCAAACAAGTGTTTTATTTAAAACCTTTACCATAGAAACCGTCTTAACTGCAGCTCTATATCTATACTGTGTTTTTCGTGTGGCTGCTTGTTTACCTGCTCATTATCACGTTGCAGTGCTTGTTAGCACATCATTATCACATACACACACACACAGCTTCCAGTGTGAGCCGCGCACTGCTCGATCTCAAATTGAATCCCCTCCATCACGCTCTCACCCGAGACGACAGTTAGCACAGTGACCGATTCTTCATCTGTTACACAGGAGACATATAGATGGATTGTTTTCTGACAACGTATAATGCAGTATTCAGTGTTCTGCCCTCCTTATTAACAACTGTTTTCACCTGTGAATGGGTACAATGATAATAGGCAGATTTACCACATTTATGTTTCCATTATTATTCCGTTCCGTTATATTGTGTTCATAACAAGGTGTGACAAGGATGAGGAAAAACTTCTCAAAAATCCTATATACACACAAATTCATTCAAACTCCTGTTGCAAGTGATTGAACCAAAATCGATGTTGTTATCTGCATTTAGTCCTTTTGCACAGATTGTTATACTTGCAATTTGAGTGCTCGTTTTTCTATTATTTGTGGAAACAAATGTACAGTTGGAGCAGTGTAATGACAAATGCCACAAAAAGTGGTTTGTTGAAATGAAAGTTGCCTTTGCACCTTGGCACAATGTCATGTTCTTGACATTTTTTCAATACAAGTTCACTTTGCTCTTTACCCTTTAGGGCAAATTTCTTTTCCCTCAAAAAACTGTGCACGACAGAAAAAGTTGGAAAACCACTGTATCGGCCTAAACTCTGACAGCGTAGACTGTGTAGTTGACCTTTTTTGTTTTCACACTTCCTGTTTGTCCACAGGTTTAGTATTGATGAAGGACAGACGTGGACCGTTCACAACTTCACCAGCACCTCTGTGTTTGTCGACGGACTCCTGAGCGAGCCAGGAGACGAGACCCTGGTTATGACGTGAGTGACATCTCCGTTTCTAAGCTTGGTCAATTTTTCCCGCAAAACCATGGAAATGTTGCATTTGTGCATTCTGTACAGAGGAAAGACACTGAAAGTGAAAGGGCTTGCCAAATGGTTTCAAACATGTCATGAAAAATTTTAATTTTTCATAAAAAATTTATGAGACGTCATAATGTCTTTTCATGCTGTAATGGTAATATTTTGTGGTGTCCTAATTAGGGCTGGCAAGAATCCTGCAATAAAATATGTCCCAATATAAGGGAGATGATACGATTCACTGTGATACAGAGGCATAGCATAAATAAGGCGATATATGGCAATTTTTCACCAACAGATAAAATAAAATAAACAAAGATTGCATTTTAAATGCATACATAATATACTGTTTTCGTTGTCCAGTGAGATATTGCCAGAAAGCTGCTGCCCACTAGTGGTCAAAGGCTTAAATACAAAACCATCAAGAATGTTTCCATATTCATACAGAGCTTAAAATAATCAATACAGTATCATACCATGAAACTGCAATATTTTAGTGTATTGATGTGTGTATTTTCTTACCCTCGTGATTTTGAAGAAAATTTCGGATCTTTTCCAGCCTTAACCATGCAGGTTCCTAAACCTACCCACATTCATAACCCGGTAATCATGACAGGAGAAGTGTGTGTGGAAGTGCAGATAGATTAACCTCGCCGTGTCCCTCCATTCTATGGTTCTTACGACGAGGGTCAGTCCTGTCTCATCACACATTGTACTCAAGTTTCTCTGCCATCACTGTAATTCCCAGTTGGTCTCACTCCTGATTTCCTGCAAAGCCGTCTTCTCTTTTCACCTCCAGAGATTTTAATTGCCGTTACAGCAGAGGTTGATGGGAGAGCAGGCTTGTGCTTGCCCTCTACCCTCCTCTCCCCATCTGGCTTTTCTCTTCTCTGACATTTTATTTCTGTTGTTCTGCTCTGTATTCGTGCACTATGGCTCACAGTGTTTGTCTCTCCGCTCAGACTCCACCAAGCTTATTTTGTTCCTATTATAAACAGTATGCACTCTTAATAGGATGCTGGTTCTTAGATTTATTACATAAACTGCAAAACAAACATATGTAAGTCCCAGATATTTTATTTAAATAAGCATCGAGCCTTAGAGTGTACACCTACTCAATATTATGTTGGACCATGAATTATGGTGGTTAATTCAAAAGATTTTTCCAGAGATTTCCATTTCAAAATTTGAGGTGATGAATCCTGACTTTGTCATCTTGCGATATGCCCCAAGAAACCCTAGTCATTTAGTATGTTTAGGTGGTCACCTGACCTAGATTTCTGGGCACATAACATTGCTGAACCAAGGGTTAGGGTTATATTACAGTATGTGACTTTTTTGGGCCAGACAGGCCATGTTAATAAAATTTTCATATATTATTGTAAAGACAAGTTCAGCTGAAGCTCACATGAGAAAAATACTAAATTCTGGAATGGATACTTCCCCACGTTCAGGTTTCAGTATGAATGCGCCTCTTTTCTGTTTCCTGTCAGAGCTGTGGTCAAGGGCGATGCTTCTAGGCAAATGACTAAAACTGCATGTGTGACTACTGGGACAAAGATACCCACTCAGTTTGGCCGAAGGCTGTTTTTTTTATTTTTTAGCTTTTAGCTTTAACATTTTTGCCAAGAAAGGAAAATACAGTAAGACTCAGCAAGACTCGAGGAACATATCCTTAAGCACTGTTATTTTTGACTGAGTGGCTCAAAGTGTAGATGAAGTGAAGTACAACTGAGGCTGAACATATAGACAAAAGCTGAGTTACAGATATTAAATCATATTTGCCACTGCCCCCTTTGAGTTGAGTAATAACTAAGATAAAATCGGAGAATACTGGCACAAACTCAGCACAATCAGCACCTTTTAAAGCCAAAATATTGATGTAGACGTCAGTGGTTCATATCTCTAAAGGCTCTGCCTCTCCATCTCTCTCTACCCAATCTCTCCATCACTACGCTTGCTGGAGTGAGACTTGTCACATCATCTTAGACTGCAGGCCTTTGCCCAGAGATAAGGCTGGCTTCCAGCTGTAATCTGCTAAGAAGGGCAAAGCAACGCTCACATGCTCAAATGCTTGGAAGCATAACAGCAACATTATTGGAGTAAAGAAAGATGCCTGCTAATGGATGGAGAGGTGGATTCAACAAAATGGACGTTCAGCAGCTTTGCAAGATACTGCCAATGCTTATTTTGGTGATTGCTCAAAGTTCATCAGGGGGTTGCCTTTCTGTCGTCTCAAACCAATCATTCTCCACTTTCACCTGGAGAACTGTTGCTCACTTGGACTGTCCCTTCTTATTGGATATCAAATTCAAACCTTACAAAACCTGTTTTGGAAGTATTTCAGGTCCTACTCCATAGATGGCAAATCTGCTTCCCACCCAATTGAGGCAGTGGAGGGGGTATCAGGAGCCAAATCTAGAGAGAATCTGAAGTGACAGCCCTAGAATATGATAGGCAGGCTAGCTGCGTTTCCTTTAAAGAACAGTTGAACAGGTGTACCTAATAAAATGGTCATCAAGTGTATGTGTTCATACCCACAAATGTTGTCCATCTGGCTCAGTGAGATAGGGTCAGCCGCCATAGTGGTGTGTTGAGGGCAGATCATGTCTGACAGATTAGCCAAGGTCTTTTTCCTCGCTGCAGTGTTCGATTTCTGACGGCGCAGCCTGCCATCCCATAATGAAGTCTTTGAGCGGTGACTTAGCACCAAGGACAGGTGGAGGAACACAGATCGCCCACCACTCATACTAATGACATCTGGTCAAATATCCGAGAGTGGACTGATTCTCAGTGGGCTTCTGTTGCACGTAAACATGCCAGATCATTGTTAACACTGACAAACCATTTCTCCTCATTTAGTTTCACACTCTGACAAAAACAATCTTTCTCAGTGGAATCCTTGCATGCAACATAATTCAACACCAAAATTTCCTGGGAACGGGGCTTGTAAACACATCGTTGGAAATGTTTGCCCCTCCTCAGCTCTGTGTTTAAATGAGAGGAACTAAAGTAGCAAATTCCCCACTGTTAATGAGTGTTGATTTCTTTGCATTGAGCTGATTGGGGTGTTGTTTGTCCACTAATGGAGCTCTTAGGGCTCTGGAGTGTCTATTCAAAACCAAAAAAGTGCTAAATTAACTCAGAGGCTGGCGAGAGCTGACAAACCAACAAAGCAATGTAGCTGATTTTTCTTTTACTTCACACTGATGAGTTGGCATTGTGCAAGAACAAAGTGAGCAGTATGCACTTTAATGGACTGATCCTCCATAATATAAACCCCTGCCACATTTTATGACTTTATGGTATCCAGCTATATAGATTGTTTTGGTTTTCTGTGCTGAGGTTCTGTGTTATATGTATATGTTGCATTTAATTCACATTCCTCCATAGCAACATGTTTTCTCTTGACATTTAGCATTGTTTCATCAAAATAATGTTCTTTGTCTGATATGCTCAATTCTTTGAATAGCACAAGTGTCATGTAAATTGTCTGTTCTATCCTGATTAATTATGAAAAGCATTTGCTCAGAAAACTCTCACATACAGTTTCCTGTCAGGGGACTAATACATATCAATATAGTGATGAACAAACTAAACTGTGTCTTGAAACTCTTGGGATATGGTGATATGGGGAACAGAACACTCATTTTGCACTTTGCATCTTGTTTATAACAAATGATTTCCCTTAATTGGTTCAGGTGCTGTTTGTCAGGTGCTGTGGGGTGCCTCAGGGCTCCATCTTGGGGCCTACCCTCTTCTCGCTGTACCTGTCCCTCTTGGGTCTGTTAAAAAACACAACATCTCGCTCCATCTCTTTGCAGATGACCTACAGATTTATCTTCTCTTACTGCGGAATAACTCGTCTTCTGTTCAGTCTTTGCTGCAGTGTCTCACAGATGTTCAGACATGGATGGAGTTAAACTTCTTAACTCTTAACAAAAAGAAAACTTGGATTATTTTATTTGGACAACCTGACCTCATAGGTGGTTATCACAGTGTCATCGGCCCGCTAAGTTCATTCTGTCACAGATCTGTAAGGAATCTTGGTGTGATTAAGGAAAGCACCTTTAAACTTGAGAAACTGATGAGCTCAGTGTGAAAACGAGCTTGTTCCAGTTACGGCTTCTTGCCAAGGTGAAGGCCTACCTTCCCTTGAAAGACTTTGACAGGGTAATCCATGCCTTCATTAGACCTGGACTGGACTACTGCAGCTCTCTCTATGTTGGTCTTGATCACTCGTGTCTTCAACAATTACAGGCTGTCCAATATGCTGCCTCTTGGCAGGAACTAAACACAGACAGCATATCACTCCTGTTCTGGCCTCTTTACATTGTCCCCCTGTCTTTTTTGGGGGGATTCATTTTAGGATCCTATTACTTACTTTTAAATGTCTCAACGGCCTGGCACCTGTGTACCTGACAGAGCCCTTAGAACCACATACTCATACAAACTTTTTTGGTGGCAGCTTCGAAACTATGGAACAGCCTTCCTTTACACATAAGAGCTGCCCAGACCCTTGAGTAATTTAAAAAAAGTTATCCCTTCTCACTGGCTTGTAACACTACTAGGTTTGACAACTTGCCCTCACTGTACAGTCATTATTGTTCTATTGTTTTGTTCTTGTTGTCTGTGTTTGTTGGTTTGTTTTGTCATGTTGTTGTTGGTTCTTCTGCCTCTCTCTCTCTTTTTGGCTTTAGTCTAAGATACTTTTTGTATTGTTTGTTTGTTGATATGTTTTGTTGTCTCTCTCTCTGCTGATGCCGCACATCTTTAAGGTTCTTCCTGTTAAAAGGGAGTTTTTTGTTTGGTCTCTTAAGCACTTTGTAACATTTAAGAAGTTCTACACAAATAAAGTTTATTATTACTGTGGGGAGAGGCATAGTTTATTTTTAGCCCTGGAATCTTGCAGCAATCTAATCCACGCCTGTCTATACACGATTTTTCATTTTTCATGAATTGAACTGCAGCTTTAAATAAATCAGCTCAACCCCTGAAGAACAAAATAAAGGCCAGGGCCACAGATAAACGAGTGGAAAAAGAAATCAACATGGATAAAGCAGCACATGTGAAATCAGCATCCTGACATTCATGGCTTCTGTAATGACGATGGTGAAATCACCCCACAGCTACTTCAGAGTCAGTGACTTTCATTCTGGTTTCAACAACAACACCACCAAAAAACTGCTCTGACTGACAAGAAAGAAAAAACTAAAGGTAACGTGTAGTGTGTTGCACTGTTAAACATTACCATCTAGTGGACAAAAGGGGGAACTGAACTGAGGTGTCTGGCTGTTTCTCACACACACAAAAAAAGTTGGACTGGCTGCAACTTCATTCCACCCCTCACCCCGTCATGTACTAGTACTGTTTGAATGTTTTTATTTCTTTATGTGTTAGGGAGAACAGCATTTGTGAATCACTACAGACTGATTATAAAAATGTTAAAAAACTTCAAAGTTCCTCTTGAATTTGGGCCTTTATCCTCAAAGGTACAGAGAAGCAAATGAAGAAAAATGTTTTTCACAGTGAAAGAGCAAATTATCTGATTGGGAAATTACAATTTGACTTTGCTCTGCCTGTTTTCACCACTGTATTTTAATGGTTGTTGTTTCAATAGCTTAACATTTTCTCAGGTGGTATTTAGTACACAAAGTTTGAGAAACAATGGAATAGAACATTAAATAATAATCATCTTCATCTTATGTCTTTGTTGTGTGTTTGTTTGCAGTGTGTTTGGTCATATCAGCTACAGGTCAGACTGGGAGCTGGTCAAAGTGGACTTCAGGCAGTCTTTTCCTCGTCAGTGCACTGAGTCTGACTACGACTCCTGGCAGCTCACAGATCTGCAGGTAACGCATAAACGCACACACACAACCACACGGACTCTCGTATCTGAAAACAAGCCTCCACACACAGCACTGTCTGCTTTCAGGGAGAGAAGTGCATCATGGGCCAGGAACGGAGTTTCAGGAAGAGAAAAGACACAGCGTTCTGCATCAAAGGAAAGAGCTACACCTCTGCTCTCGTCACTAAACCCTGTCAATGCACAGAGAGAGATTTCAACTGGTGAGGCCTAAAGAATTAAATAGAATTTAATTAATATGAAAGCTATGACATGTCAAATTTCTGAGTGTCCTTTTTAAATAGTTTTCAATAGTTTTGTTTTAAATGGCTGTGCACGCCATTAGTAATGACATGACATCAAGGTATGGGGTCAACATTTCCGAAACGTTGAATGAGTTACAACTTCTACCACCTGTTCCCCCCTCATTATTCACTGTGTTATTTATTATACAAATTCGGATCTATTCAAAAAGCATTCCATGTCTGCTTTAGTCTGCCTTTTTTCCACAGTTAAATCACGTCATGTCTGCATGTGTGTGTGTGTGTAGTGACTATGGTTTCGAGCGGTCCCAAAAGGAGGGCGACCGCTGCTTTGCTGACTTCTGGCATGATCCCGACTCACCACCTGAGGACTGCCACCTGGGACAGACCTACGAGTCCACCACTGGGTCTGCACATGTCCACACACACACACACAGAGTCACTGTAACCACGGATGTTGTGTCTTTCCAACACAAAAAGTGTATTGCTAACCATTATGGGTATACTTCACAGATGTGCTTTTAATTAAAGGGAGACAAATATGAAACTGATATCAATCCTGATTTAACTCTTAGAAATAACAGTAATGAAGTCGACTGAGCTGCTCCTGAGCAGACATGCCCATACTCTAACATCTGTCCTCCTCTGCTGTCCTTCAGCTACAGGAAGGTGATATCAAACATATGCGAAGGAGGGATAAACAAGCAACAGAGTGCCAAAGAGCATAACTGCCCTCTGCTGCCCCCTAAAGGACTTTGGGTTGGCATCAAAGGGCAGATGTTCGCTGTGGCGCCTGGCGATGATATCACGTTCATTGTCCACCAGGAACAGGTAGGATGATGAACGGTATCTTCCTGTCAGTTTGTTCCGGTCTATATTTTTGTTGAATGTGCTAAAGGTGATTGCTCTTTCCGACCAGGGCGACACCAGCAGCACCAAGTACCAGGTGGACCTCGGCGATGGTGTTAGGGCCATTTACCAGAACCTCACAGTGACTGATGAGCCCATCCAGCATCGCTATGAAAAGCCAGGCATTTACAAGGTGACGGTGAAGGCTGAGAATATGGCCGGGCACGACGAGGCCACCATGTACATCCAGGTCACAGGTTGGTTTCTTTGACTTTTGTGCTTTGATATGTTCTTCTGTGTTTTTGTTGTATCTGGAATCTGTATTTAAACAAGAAAAAAACAGTGTTGCAGCCTGTCAGCAACCTCCCAACTCCTTTGACCTAAAATTGTTTTTACAACTGCCGGAGAAAAAGATGATGAAAATGTTGTTTTGTTCTGATGCGTCTCAATTCCTCAGACACTCAGCCCCTGCTGTGAGGAAGACAGTATTGGGTCTCATTTTTGATTTTCATTTTTCACTTCCCAGGCAAATGATTACCTGCCTACCATTCCCGACAGCTAAAATGTTATCACACATGGCACATTTGTAATACCTCTGTCAGCACAATTTTTTTTTTGCTTACCATTTTGTTGAGTTTTAAAACTCAAATTACTACCTTTGTTGTAAAATTCATAGTCTACCCACATGCAGACAGCCCCTAAAGCTTGTAGCCATACAAATGGTAGAAATGGATCAGGTATGAATCCATGGAAAGCCAGATCAATGTTGACCCTACTGGAAACACAGACAATATGAAAACTGGGAGCCTCTGCTTTGGTTTTTTCGCCAGATTAAACAAGTTTGTTCTTAAATACTGTACTTGTCTTATTTGAAGCACGTGTGTTAAATATCCTGTAACTAAATCTCACATCCTACTCTCCACATGTTCAGTCTTTGAATGCAGTCACGCTCTTTTTGATGTCATGAATTATGTTTGCTTCTCTTATAGCCCCACTTCAAGAAGTGCACCTGGAAGTGGTTCCCATCGCGGAACGAAACCAAGAGGTTAATCTGACAGCCATAGTTCTTCCCACTGAGGCCAACCTGACTGTCTTCTACTGGTGGATAGGAGACGACCTGCAGGTAAAAGGATACTCCACACATATCCTCTACACCAGTCAGAACAAGGTCTTTTCTTCATATAGTTTGCATGTTCTCTCCGGGGGGTTGTCTCCGGGTTTTCCGGTTTCCTCCCACAAAAAATGCAGATGTGGGGACTCGTCAAATTTGACACTCATTTGACCATAGGTGTGAATATGGGAGCGAATGGTTGTCTGTCTCTACGTGGGCATGCGATGGACTGATGACCTGTCCAGGGCATTACCCCGCTTTTCGCCCCATTACTTCAGCTGGGATTGGCACCGTGATCCTCATTTGGATGATAAAGATTTTTCAATGTGCTTATGCATCTCAAGTCTCCATCCAGACCACTGTGGTGAACCAAGGTGGCACTTCTGCAAATATTGAGATCTACTTTGAAAAAGAGTGCGCCGTGAGCTAATATAATAAACAGTTTCACTTATTTAAGTAAACAAAAAAACAACAACCATGCTGGAGATTCTGTCACCACAAGGAGCACACTGTTTCTTGAGTTACATGAAAATAAATTATGTTCTTTTCAAAGTCCTGGGCTATAGAAGCCAACAAACGTGTCTTGTACTGTACTTGGGACATATGAAGGGATCTGTGCACAAGAGAGACCAATGTTTGGTCAAGATCCTCTGTGGGAAAGAAAGCAATCACAAAGAATTGGCTGAAGGTGGACACGCTTAGTTTTCCCACCTGGATGGTTACATCCAGAAAGAACCTAAAAATACAGTGTCAGAGCAGTAATTTGGATATGTTAAATATCCATAATATTCAAATATAAATATTTGCATAGTTCCACTGATACTGTAGGTATGGTTACAGTTCTGTGGTTTAAGGTGAAACAGGTTTTGCAACTTTAATACTGAGTTTAGCCCAAAATCTTTAATGTCATCAGTAAAGCTTCGGTAAGAAATTTGTGATACCTTCTGTGACTCTGTCTCACGCAGCCTACGCTGACTCTGCAGAGCAGCCTTTTGACTCGTTTCCCTGAGACTGGAGAGGTTTCAGTCACCGTCCAGGCTTCCAACAGCCGATCCATGGTTCAGGACACCAGGACTGTCCGGGTCTACGGTAACGCAGATCTAGTGTGTTTGCTCCACAAAGAGGTGGTTCTGGAGCGTGAATGTTCGTGGCTTGGAAATAGTAGTTGAACAAAACAAACTCTTAACTCACTTATTGCCGTAGCTTCTTCTAGTGCTGCCTCATCTTATGCTCTTCCTCATTGCAAGTGTAAAAAAAATTCTTGAAGACATGATCACTAATGCATGCAATTATTCCACACTCCTCCCGTGTTCTGTCATGTCCCAGATAACTTCCAGGTCATCCCTCTGAGCTTCAGCAGGAACCTGGACCACTTCAACCCAAACATCCCAGAGTGGCGAGAGGACATTGGCCAAGTGGTCACCAAAAGACTCGCAAAGGTTGGACTTTTATGTAACATTTTTGGTGCTATTAAGACACCCTGTAATTTAGTGGAGGACATAGGTTTAACATACACTATATCTGCAACCAGCTTAATCAGATGCAGCTCCTTCAACGTGACACATGCTTTGCTATTTTCAACGTGACACATGCTTTGCTATTTTTTACAAAGCTCTGTGCCAATCGACTAAATTTAATTATTTCAATTTTGCCATGGAATTTCAGACAGTCCACAAAGAACGTGTGCCAGTAGTTGGCTTAAAAACAAACTAGATAACGGGCTTTTTTAAATTCGGTTTAGTTGTTTGACATTGTTGATTGCTTTTCCAGTGTTCATCAAAACATTTGTCCTGTGCAGGACATTCTCACTTAACTCACGCATGTTTAAAGTGCTTTACAGAACTACATTGATAAAACAGCAAAACGGAAAACAATACAGTACATAATAGCAGTAGAAATAGGACTGTTAAATTATAACATAACATATTATAACTACTGTTTTAATTTCACATTTTTATACCTATTACCATTAACCATGTGACCTTAGATCACAGGGGTCCCCCAGGAGTCCCTGGTTACCGTGGTGAAGCCGGGCCTTCCCACCACCGCTGACCTGTATGTTCTCCCACTGAACAGCAAACCAGCCAAGAGGAACATGTTTGTAGATAAGGTACACACAGATAGAAAACCACTTTCACCACCTTTGGAGTTTTCATTTCGCTGACTGAATATTTTCTTCTCCTCAGCGAATTCCAACCATAATGCAGGCCTTCAATGACCATAATGTCAGCTTTGTGGTGCGGGGAGGTCTACAAGTTCTGGTCCTGTTGGCTGACCCAAACGCAGGTATATTTACATGTCATGTGCATTACCCGTCCCATTGTGTTTGTTTTCAAAACTGCAATTGTGTTGTGGTTGTTTTTTTATTTATTTAATTTATTTTTATTGATAATTGCATGTTATTGATTTATTTCCAAGGGCTAGGTCTAATTGCTAATGACTCAGCAGCTACAGCAGCAGAGACTGGTGCGTTCATGAACCATACACCTGCAGCTTTCCACCTTAGCACTCTTTCATCCCTGCGCCTTTTACTTTCCTGGTTTCCTAACTAATCTGAATCTTATCAAGTCGGACCCTGTTTGTGCTTTGCTTTGTAATCCACCTGATTTTACCTCAGTGAGTTTAACACGCTTGTGTAATCTGGTGGCATAGTTCAGTTCAGTTTGATGCTTTGACAGGTTTTATCTCTTCTCTGTGTAGCAGATTTTGTCCTGACATCTCCTGATTCCTTTTTTTTTTACACTTTATTGCAAATCATCTATTCCTTCGTCATGGGTCTTCATTGGTATATTTGTGTGGCTCATCAAACTAGGTTACCACGGAGCAGCTGGAGGTCCAGGGATTTGGGCTCTTGCGGTCATTTTTCTTATAAGCATCATTGCCACTGGTTCCTTCATCTTGTACAAGTTCAAAAGGTGAGTCAAGCCCTGTCAAAATCCAAAAGATATGGCTGGGATCATGTAGTATATTGTCTGTAATTTTTTACTATTACTTTTGGCACAGGATACTGTATCATAGATATGAAACATTGCTATGCTGTCATATATTTGGGCATGGGGATGTCATAGCTGCAAATTAATTATATAAAAAACATAATGGTCGATTCCAGCACTGTAAAAAGGAACTGACGAGTTTTATTGTCATAACAGATAACAAAACAGCAACGCAATATTAGTGCTGCAACTAACTGTCTGTTGGTTCTTTCTTCAATTAATCAGCCTCTTGTTTGGGCCACAAAATCCCAGAAAATGTTGGAAAATTATTCCGTTCTAATGACTTCATGAAGAAAATATTCACATTTTAGAAGCAGAAAAATTGGAAAACTTATCAAACCAATTGATTCATGCTTAAAATAATTGACAATTCATTTAGTAAGTGGTTAATTATCAATTAATTGAATAATTGTTGCAGCCCTAATAATATTGCATTGTTTCTGTTTATAAAGATAGAATAATAACATGAAATGTCCTGGGTTTTTATTTGAGAATCTTATGCAAAATTGAATTTACATAACATATTGATATTCATTGACTTATGGCATCTTTACTGACTGACTTTAGAATTTGGACTTAGTCTTCTGGTTTCAAAAGTTAATCCCAGGCAATAGGATGGAAGTAGCAGTTAGCCACCAGGGGGCGACTCTGCAGTCGTAAAGATTTTCCTGAGGACTTAATGATCTCAATCACTAGTTTCGATCTTTTTCATGGAACCAGTCAAATAGCAAATGTCTGGGAGTGTTTTCCAACCTGTCATCACATTTTGTAGCTTGCATGACACATAAAAGATGATTTACAATGTGAGATTCTGTTTGAAATTGCATGCTTTTTTTCCCCCTCCCCACTCGACTAACCCACCAGCTGCACCTGCTCGTGTCCCAAACACTTATATTCACAAACAAAAGTCACTTGAATGAAAACGTTCGAAAAGACCCCCATCTTACAAAAACAACAAATCCCACAGTCCTTGGCTTAGGACTGAGGATGCCTATCCCCCGCTGTTTTTCAGGAAGCTTCCGGGCAACCGCAACGTCTACGCACAGATGCACAATGAGAAAGAGCAGGAAATGACGAGCCCCGTCAACCACAGCGAAGACACCCAACACATCATCCAGGGAGAGGAGTTCATTGACGATGACCTGGACTCGCAGACTCTAGGTAACGCAGGAGGTAGCCCCGCCTTCCGTTCCCTTATAAGGACTACCACTAACCACTGCTACTAAAACTCAAGCCACTAACACCAGCAGCTAACACACACCAAGGTACCCGATGACTTTCACTTTCCATCCGTAACATTGGTACTGCCAACAGACCTGTGGCTTTGGAATGAATATTCATGTCATTTACTTTGACCTTCAAAGTTGGTCACATGGGCAGGATGATTCAAATCATTTCATAACCAAAGCATGTCATATCATGTTAGCGTGTCATAATGATTCTCATCAGGATTCTTATCACGTTTGGATGAAGCATGGATTGAGATAAACAGTATATAATGAAAGAATAGTTTTTTTGCTTCTTTCCTGACATCTTTAAATCTAAACGGACGACACAAACAGTAAAAAAAATTAAATAATACCTGTAATAATTGAAGTGATTACCTGACCGTGCTCTTTCACTTCCATCTCATCTGAAACCTGTGCATGCATTCACGGCGATTGTGCGCGTTTGTGGAAGGACTGCTTGCAGGGGAAACCTAGACGTTTTTTTTTTTTCTTTAGTTTTGGCCATGTTTGAGATTTGCAGCCCATTCATTATCTTATATGATTATAACATCATTATAAGGAAACAAGAATCATCTAGTAACAGACATGTTATTTAACTGTCCCACATTATAAGTGCTACCATCCTATATAGTCACTATAATGTCCATAATGTAAAGCTGATGTCAAAATTAAAGGGACCCAGTGGAGTTTTTGGCTCTTTGGAGAAAGCACAACTTAATGAGCAGATACACCATTTTGTTTTACAGTGAACTTTTCTCATTCCAAATTGATTACTCGAGTCACCTCCTGCTTCTCTCTTTTTTTAATGACAGTTTTGTTGTAGTTGTTCTCAGCCTTTATCTCACAGAGGGTGATGCAAAGACAGTGAAGGAATCAGGGAAGAGAAAAGAAAAACAGATGAACTGATCATAACAACAATCATTAGTTAACAATCAGTTGTAATTGATAATAAAATGACCAGTGTGTAGCATCAAGTGACAACTAGCTGAGAGGGAGCAGATTTCATTTGCCTTATTCTTTAATTGTATAGGGGAACCTATGGAGGCCGTTTGGTCACATAATCAGATTTAGAATCTGTTTTATTGCCATGTATGCCTTAAATCACCTTTACTATGACAGTAAAAAGTAAGTCAGGTTCAAAGATGGCTGAGATCGATACAAATTAGTATTTATTTAAATAAGAGAAGCGACCAAACTATAATAATTAAACAAAAAAATACAATTAAAACTTTAATATGAAGTGTATACTGTATGTGCAAAACCTCTCATCAGCCAGAATTTAGTCTCGGTCTCTCGGTCAGTCTCGGCTGAAGAGGCCCCGCCCCTAATGGAGGTAGAAAGGCCTCATTCTAATGTAACGAACAAAATATATACATTAATTGTGAATATTGTGCATTGCATGTTCACCTATAGATCCTACAAAAACCATGCTTACTGGAAAGAGGAGTTCATTTGCATACAACCGTGCAGGCGGGGAAACGTTGCTGCTCATTGATTGTTAACTATAAATAGTGAAAAGCATTTGGACACATTTGTTAGACCTGAAGGACATGGACAAACTCCACAGGGTCACTTTAATTCACCCCCGGTTTGTGTTTGTGCTTGTTCCGTGTTGTTCAGCGTCTCATCCCTCTTCTCTTTCTTCTCTCCCCCCCCCCACACACACATTTGTTGCCAGGCAACCATTCGGGTGTGGTCCTGAGCATCAACTCGAGAGAACTGCACAGTTACCTAACCAGCTGATGGCTGCCATGACAACGCTAACAAGCTAGCCTAGCCTAGCCAGCTAATGAGCACAGGGACTCCACTTTGCCTTCCTCCTACTCTCTCCCTGCTTTCTCTTCCCTCGACTCCTCTGTGGACACTTTGCCTCCACATCATGGCCTCCTCAACCCTTCACCTCCAGCTTTGGTGATTCCCCCCCCCTTTTTTCTCCGTGGAAGGAGCGGAGCCTAGTGGAGGGATGTCTGCTTCAAGTCCATCCTTTTCCCACTGCCCCCTCAGTGTCTTTCTGCTCGGGGATGACAGGCATACTCCTTCACCGAATGGCTTTGACATCACTGCACGACAACCTTCCCATTCTCAGCCCTGAAGACCTGCACTGACACCTACTGAAGACCAAGATGTTGTCGGTGTCACACCAGATACACTTTCTCATTGGTGTTTTAAAGAAAAAAAAACAAACAAACAAAAAAAAGAACATGTGTGTACATTGTCCACTCACTTGTAGACACTCAAGTTGTCAAACACGACTGTCAGCACTGGTTTCCAGTCGCACTCACAGGCAGAGAGGGTTAAACCATTCATGGCCACAAGGCAGGTGACTGACAGTGAGTGGTGTCCAAACACCAGCGTGTAAAGTTGATTTCCATCGATTAAAGTGATAGTTTGGGTTTTTTTGACGGGAACTAGTCTGAGACACAGAGGCATGCTCTCACTGAAAAAAAAAAAAAAAAACTTTACTAAAAATTTAATGCCGATTTAAGTCTACAATAGAATATGTCGACTTTACCACTTTATCTTGTCATTAAATAGCCTTTTATCTGACTGGAAAGTGAAGTTTGTGTCACTTTGTGTTGTTTCACTGCTGCCTAAGTTTTTTTTTTGTGGCTTGCGTATTTGAAGTCCTTCATCTCTGCTTATAGAAGTAACACAAACGTTCCACTCCAGGCAGCAGTGGACCAGCACCTCCTGTGTCCCATTGAGCAAAAAAAAAAAAAAAGGGTGGAGGAGAGTGAGCAATTTGCACACTTCAGTCTCCAGTTTGAAAAAGGCCAAAGTATATCTAAAAACTTTGTTTTTAGTATATATTTTGTTGAACATTCTTGTCAACAGATATACAAATATAACATGATTACAAGGAAGATCCAAATAAGAAATCGTAGACTTAAACAGGCATGGGTTGTGTCAGGTGAGCCGTTTTTAAGTGGCTTAAGTCTCCATGTCTCAAACATGTTCTCAGCAAAGTGTGCACGCACTCGTACAGCCACACTTCTACTAAAACTATCTCTTTAAACTACTGAATTTATTTTTACTCTTCCCTCCTTTTATTATATTCTCTCTTTTCCCCATATTTACCCCACACTCACTCTCCAAAGGCAATAATATTCTCCATGGAATGTAGGATGTTGATAAACCCTTGTGAATTTGCATATGAAGAAGGGGCACATGCAAACACAAGGGGGCGGCGTTGCACTTTCTTAAAAGCCCACTCGCAGATACTTGAGCTCACCTTCCTCAGCCTATACTGTCCACTTACACAGTCCTCTTCGTCCCTCAGAGCCCGTCTACATTCACATGCTTGTTTCTCACTCACACACACGTCCGCGGGTTTCGCTGTGTGGCGTTTGAACGCCGCGTCACCTCCTGCAGCAGCTCGTAGTCTGTCCCACGGTGCCTAAAACAGCAGAGGAGGATCTGCTCGCTGACATTTCCTGCTTTCAAGTTGAATCATTTCTGATAACCGCCTGCCCTTTCTTCCTCTTCTTCCTACTCCTCTATTTCTGTTCCACAAATTCGGGGTAAAAATCATTCCCCTGGAGACAAAGGTCACTGTCACGGAGGGAAGGTGTAGTTGATATATTTTACTGTATCAGCCTATATTAGGCGTAGCCCATGGTGGAATTGTGTCTCCTTAAAGGTTTGGTTTGTGGTATGTAAGTATGTAAATATGAACAATCTCCACTTTGTATATATATATTACCTTTGACGTGTGTGTGTGTTTTACACAACTAGTTTGTTTTTTTTTGTCAGTTTCCAGAATTTGCAAATTTGCCAACCAATTTTCATTCTTTCCAGTTTCCTCGACACCACGGCTTGCTTCACATATATCCATGTTTCCACATTTTCTGTGTAACTTAATGATTACGATAACTTTTTTTTGGTCTCCGTTGCTTACTGGGAATCATTTTGTCTTATAAAGACACTCACCACTGCACAGTGACAACTATGTGAACAGATATTTTTGATACACTTGTCATTTTTCCCGGTATGTGTAAACACTGGCGAGTGTTTGTGTTGCTCTTTTTTTTTGTTTGTTTGTATGATTGCACTAATTGTGTGAGCAGTGCTGTTAACACATACTGGGCAGCTGAACAAAATGACTCAGATTGTGGATCCAAAAAAGTCTTTGGATGAAAGGCTTTTAAAGGCCACCACCGAGATCACCCCTTGTTTCGTCCTGTATTTGATGCAGCAGGTCATGGTCAACCGTTCCGATTTACACCCACATAATTCATCTTTTGTACATATTCTGCACATGTTCTTAGTTCTCTAGTGATGTGTCGTTATTGTATCAATGTCCTCTTAAACAAAAGGGAAAGTGGGAATTATGAAATTACAATATAATAGTGAAGGAGTTTCACAGATGATGGCACTGACCTTGTATTCTTTTTTTTCCACGCAGTTTTTGTTGTTATTTTTGTTACTTTTTTTTCCCGTTTGTTTGACCGCTTGATTTTGCAGTTAAAAACAATTGTGTGTCCTCATCAGGAAGCATTGTGCACTCAAACTGCATCCTGGAATAAATCTCTCCCATAACTTGTACGCCTGCTGGTTTTATCACATTGGTTCACAACTCGTGCTGGTAAAAGATGGACATGGACAATCTCACTGCCTGAGATCAAGAGTACGGTCTACCACCTGATTGTATACCCCTTTTTCACAGTACTACAGGTGATAATGTGGAAAATAATGTACAACAACCATCTTGAGCATTCAAAACAGTTATTGTAATCGCAATTCAAAATATTGCTGGAGCGTAGAATGTAGAAATGCGCTTGTAAGCGTTACACTTCGTTCATGCACATACAGTTATACATACATACTAAAAACATTAACTATAAGATATAAATATATGAGTGGTGTTTTCATTAAAAGGATGTTTAGTGGTAGTTAAAACCATGGACCTACAGTATATAGTTCATATACTGTACGTGCAGTCACTGTGCTTTAATAATTGGAATCTGGCACTTTATATTTTTTAACAACAAGGCAGAGTGAACATTTTCATAGTAGATGAAAATCTTATTTTGACTGGTAACGTGGGTGCGAGAGAGAGAGAGAGCTGCTTTATGCTGTGGTCCAAAATGGCATTTAAATGCATAGTTTTCCTTTTTAAAAAAAAAAAAAAAAACTTCCCTTATTCTGAGACCTAAATGTTGGCAAGTCTAATTTCTTTTCAGGATTAAGTATCCACGCTGGCATGACTATTCAACTTTCTCTCTGTTATCAGATGTCTATCTTAATGCATCAGTATGAAAAGGAAACACTTGTAGGGGTGCTGTTGGATTGTCAGTTTAACATTAAAACAATAATGCTGGCAGTGTTGTGGCCGGACCAGGTGCACGCAGGAGCCAGAGGCAGATCGAGGAAGAGAGAGACCATCTTCATGGGCAGCTTGGCTTTTAAAAGCTGGGTCTACCTGGATCCAATCAGCACGGAACTGCTGATTGAGGTTCCACCTACAGCCATACCTGATTCACACACACACAAAGAGAGGGGGGGAGAATGCACACAGAAGGCTATGCCCTAGATAAGGCATCACCAATAACGCTGCTTATTCCCTTCTGGTGACATATTTCAAGATTAAAGTTCTGCAGTAACAAGGACCAGCGCATAAGACGCTGGTTCTTATTCTGCTTTTGGCGGAGAAACACAAGCGGATTGTGGTCAGAGAACACAGCGGTAGGTGAAGTGTTTGAGCCAAGATAAACTTCAGAGTGTTGTAGTGCCAATAGGAGGGCTCAGGCCTCTCAATTGTGCTATAGTGTAACTGATGATTTTTATTTTTGCAGAGAAATAGTGTTGGGGGAGGTGCCAAGTGAAATGGAGCCTATGTATCACTTATTGGCTATCAAAGATTAATAATAAAAATATTATTATATTAATGACTTAAAAAAGTTCCTCGGAAAGAAGGAAAAATAATTCAGTGTAATGAAATCAGCCGATTACTAATTTGGATTGAGATTAATAATTAACTTAATAATTTATAAATTACAATGCCACATCAATAGTTAGCTTGGATTGAAGGACTGGAGTTCTGCTGGGAAGAGGTTGGCAATATTCACACTTGTGCAACATTAATTGGACCACACTGTATATTTTAGAAACATTTATTTAAAAAGGAGGCATCAAAGATTAAAACAACATCTATAAATGTAACTATATACAGTGTGTGTGTGTGTGTGTGTGTGTGTGTGTGTGTGTGTGTGTGTGTGTGTAAGAGAGAGAGAGTACATGTGGGTACAGACCAATGACCGAATCAGGTAGAGAGACTACAAATCAAGATGGCGGTTGACAAAGGAACGACAACAAGATGGCGGAGTCAAAGATGGCCACTTCTTGACCACATGGCTGCTGTGTTTCTTTGTTAAGGCCACTTTGTAGGATGGGGTGCCAGGTTAGATGAGAGGTGAGTAGCATGCACATCTACAACTGAAAGCTAGGAAGCATGGACATCACATAGTAACCGAAATCTAGACATAACAACAACACATATGCAAAATACAGCATTTCACAAGGTTTAGCAGGCTATGCTTGCCAATTTGTGTTATACTGTGCAAGGCCCAGTTACGTTACCAAGTCCTTAAAAGTTGCAAGAAAAGTCCCTTTGAGGTGCTGTCTGTTGATCCAGAAAACTGTAGTTGGCTGACTGTGTTTCTGGTGTCTGTTGCTCAGGTTCCTCCTCACAAAGTTAGCAGTTGGAGCTAACTTGGCTCTGGATCCTTGGTTGATCCTTAGGCAGGCTCTCGTGTCGCTGCCTCTGATGAGGGGAGAACAGGCTGCTTCGAGCAGGCCTGCTTAGAGATCAGCAGTGAGGGTTCTCTTGCTGCTGGGAGCTTGTTTAGATCTGTACTGAAGGACCTTCAGTTGAAGAGCTGGTGTCTGTGGAGGACTGAGGAGAGAAGACAGCTGAGCAACGAGAAGAGAAGGAGTTGCTGTCCTCCTCACAGCAGGGCCAGAGGAGAAAGAGAAAGAGGAGGAGGGAAACCTGGCTTTTGTAATGTTGCTGACATTAAATGTCATGGTATAGTATGTCATCCAAAATTTGACCAAATTGTCATACTATAGTATGTCGTCCAAAATTTAACCAAAATGTCATAGTATAGTATGTCGTCCAAAATGTGACAAAAATGTCATACTATAGTATGACGTCCAAAATTTGACCAAAATGTCATAGTATATGTCATCCAAAATTTGACCAAATTGTCATACTATAGTATGTTGTCCAAAATTTGACAAAAATGTCATACTATAGTATGTCGTCCAAAATTTGACCAAAAAGTCATACTATAGTATGACGTCAAAAATATCTTCTTCTAAAAATATCAGTTGAAACTTGTATCTAAACTTTAAACTTGTTTGTATTTCAAAGCAGGTTCTCTCCCATGGCCATAGACGGGGTGACCAGCTTGGCTGGCATCAACATCCCAGGACACACAGGCACTGGCTGCTGTATCTTCATCTACAAATGTCAAAGTTATTCGTGACTTCAACACAAACAAGTGCAAAGGATTTGGTTTTGTCACCATGACTAACTACGATGAAGCAGCCATGGCCATCGCCAGCTTGAATGGATATCGTCTCGGAGACCGAGTGCTTCAGGTTTCGTTCAAAACCAGCAAAACACCCAAAGCCTAATTACCCACTGCGATTGTTTCTAGAAAACTCCACAGAAAATAAAAAAGAAAATGGAAGCATGTCAACCGTAACTTTCTACAACAGCTTTGTAAGTCAGTGTTAAGAAGAAAAACAATATTTAGCGTCCAACAACGTGATTTTTGTTTATTTTCCTTGCTACGCTTTGAATCTTCTCAATATACTTTAAAACAGGAAAAATACAGCACTGTGATGTTGACTTCTCTTGCTGTCTTTATAGATGGACCATGTAAAATGTTATGATAGGTTTTTGTCATTTTGTTACTCACCTACTTTGAAACAGTTGGTCTTGTAAAGTTATGTGTAGTGATTTTCTTTGTATTTTTCAGTGTCCTGTTGTGCCTTCTAGATGTTGTGATCCTGGTTTGAAGTCTAGATGAGTTGTGATTCTTGCTGCTGTGGGGTAGATTATGTTTTTCATGCCTGACCTGTCGGTTTTGGGGGCGGCGGGATGATAACTACTTAATTATTTGATCTTGACAAATTGTGCTGATGGTCTGACATGAAAAACTGTTCTCACCCACCACAATCCCTCTTATTTCTATTCTTAATATGAATGTATTCATATGAATATGAATTTTTCTCAGCATTTTTGGAATATAATATCTGAGTATTTAAAAGGATGTACATGTTCTTTACTTTGTGTTTTAACACTTTGGATTTTTCCCATGTTTGGTACATCAATAAATAAGTTGAAGCGCAATGCGGCTTTGTGAATGGATCCGATTATTCCTTTAACACTTGCTAAAACAATTTGGACAGTTCATACTTACATAATACACGTATTACACACTGTAATAATGTGTAATAGCACATGATGAGATGCGAAAACGTGTAATAGTGTGGTTTTGCATCTCATTACGTCGTTGTAATAACACGGTTATTACACGGTTATTACAACGTCATAATGAGATGCGAAAAGGTGTAATAGTGTGGTTTCGCATCTCATTACGTCGTGGTAATAACCGTGTAATAACTGTGTTATTACAACGACGTAATGAGATGCAAAAACGTGTAATAGTGAGGTTTCGCATCGTATGAACTGTCCAAATTGTTTTAGCAAGTGTTAAAGGAATAATCGGATCCATTCACAAAGCTGCATTGCGCTTCAACTTATTTATTGATGTACCAAACATGGGAAAAATCCAAAGTGTTAAAACACAAAGTAAAGAACATGTACATCCTTTTAAATACTCTACGATATTCTATTCCAAAAATGCTGAAAATTCTCATGCGTACACAAACACATGCACAGACACATGCGCACACACATGCACACACACACGTTAGTCTGATCAGACGATGCTGAGTAAAACCTGAGTCACACCAGTTCACACTGTGTGAAACATGTAAATCCTGCAGCAGCAGACGAACCACCGCAGAGATAAACACTCGCACTTCACTTCAGTTGCAGCACATGCATACATGCATACATACATGCATACATGCATATATACATGCATACATACATGCATACATGCATATATACATGCATACATACATGCATGAGCCACAGCAGCACAGGGAACATCTTTCAGATGTTCAGTGAGCGACAGGAGTGGATTTGTGATGCACACGAGGAGCAGCAGGATGAACGTCAGCGCTGTGATGTTTTCAACACGACGCTGACGCTTTTTACCCCAAGAAGCTGGAGCACAAGGACCAGGCCCAATGTTCGGCTCCACGCAGGCCTGAAGACGCCCACCTGTCGTGGTGCCACAGCCAATCGCAGAGCAGCGAGTCCAAACTGATGCGATGAAGGAGCACAAATGAGAACGTATGAGAGACAAGTTCTTTAATAATCAGTGTTACAAGTGTGGTGTTTTTGTTATGCTGTTCTCTCCCTCGTGTGTGGGTGTGTGTGAGGTGTGGCTGTAGGCGGAGCCTTAATCTGCAGTCCCAAGCTAATTGGCTCCAAGCCTAATTGCCTGATTGGATCCAGGTTGATTCAGCTTTTAAAAACCAAGCTGATCCTGAAGATGGCCCCGCTCTCTTCCTCTGCCTCCTGCTCCTGCGTACACCTGGTCCAGCCACAACACTGCCAGCATGTCAGTTCCAATGTTAAACTGACTCTTCTCTGTAACTACAGAAGCAGTATTGGGAGTGAGACTCCTCTTTTGTTTCATGATCGGTTTTCTCTTGTTTTGTGTTAGGAAGTTAGGTGAGTGTTTCTTTGCTTGTTGTTAACAGAGAAGCCTTGTTTTGGTTGTAGTATTCATGTTTGTTATTTTGGGTGCCTCTCACTGTCATGTCAATAAACTGCTTCACTTTATTTCTCCGTAAAACTCTGTCTGCTGGCGTCACTTGCGGGTGGGAAAGCATTTATGTTGCGTCAAGGTTTTCCCCTAGGACCGGGCCGTAACAGTCAGAATTACAGAAGCTGCTGCTGCTGCTGCAGGAAACTGACGCTGATCAGTGTTTCAACATGAACATGACCAGCAGAATCCACCATATTTATCGAAACTTTATTTACAAAGCACTTTAAGAACAACAGCAGCTGAAACACAGTGCTGGGCGTCAGACGTTTTACGTTTATATCACCTTGACGTTAAAAACACAAACGACACGTCAGCACCGGACGCCGAGAAATGGAGCGGTGGTTTCGGGGCCACAGAAGCTCAGCGGTGCGGCGAGTCGTCTGTCAACTCAAAGGTTGAGGGTTTGATTGGCAGACACTTAACCCCACGCTGCTCGAGACCACTGTGTGAGCGGGTATGGGACGAGTGGGTGAATGGGTGTGAACGAGTGAATGGTAAAACTAGTCTCGACCAGAGAAGCGCGACATAAATACAGTTTATAATGGAAACATGTGGCTCGTCCACTGTAGCGCCCCCTAGAGAGGCAGAAGCAAAAGAGTGTTGAGCTAACGTGACGCTAACAGTGAGAGTTAGCAGCTAACATTCACAGGTCAAGTAGCCTAGCTTCTACAAAGAACAGCTAACGTTACACTGAACAGGAAGTGGTCAAGGAAATAAAACGTAGCTCCTGTAAGTGTCTCACTGTGCGGTGAATCCACTTCCTGTCTGAGTCCAGGCAAATTAAAAAAGACACCGAGGACGTGACGTCCAATCTGTCTTCTGATGATGTCATCACTTTGTGTTTTACAGTATTTTCAAAACACAAAAAACGCACCACACTGAAGTATTATAGTACAAAATATGAAGATAATTTCATCATCTCAACAAAATTACAAAATAATATTCTGTATTTGACCCATAAATACTGTCTGTCCCACGATAATATCTGACTTTTGTGACACACTATATCCTACACTATGTGCTGTATGTGACATTTTCAATGTCTTGTTATAATGAAGGTACAATATGACATGAAAATGTCTCTGTTTTGTTTGTCATCACAGTGTTTAGAGATAAAACATCTGAATTAATGAGCCTGAGAAACTTTCAGCATAAAATGTTCTCAACTGGGTTTAAATGAATAACAAACGTGTAAAAACAGACGTGTGTGGACAAATTCCTCTGTAGTTTAGAAACTGACATGTGGTTCATTTTTAAGAGTCCAACGTTCAGTGAAAAAAATCTAAAGTTCTGTGAAACGTTTCAATCATGTCTGAACACGTGATTTTATAAAATCCCGAGATGGTAGAAACTCTGACCACGAAGAGAAACTTTATTAAAAACACCAAGAAATCAGACTGAGCTCATCGGGATAAATGGTTCAGTCCATCAGAAGAAGACTTGCCTCTCTGAGGTTGTGGGTTCAATTCTCACAATCAATTCAACTTTAAACATTTTTAAAACTTCAGACCAGAACCAGAACTTAAAAACACCAACACGGTTCTCTTCCGCCATTCAAGTGGACTAGTGGATGAGAACACTGCTGTGAAGTTCAGGGGTCATAGGTTCAATTCTTACAAAGAACAACACACTCTTTAAAGTTCAACATCCAAAGTGAAGATTGAAAAGAGACAAAAAGACGATGATGGTTCCAGACTGAACGACCTTATGGTCAGAAACAAAGTCACCACGTCCACTTTTCTTCTTCTTCTTTCAAACGTTCAAATGTCTTGTTCTTCATATGAACCACAGGAGTCTTCCAGTCTCAAGCTTCAACTTCAGCTTCATATTTTAGTTTAACCGCCACGACAAGTGGCTCAGTCTGTCACAGGAAGACTAGTATCTCTGAGGTTGTGAGTTCAAATCCCACAATCAACTCAGCTTTAAACACTTTTGAAACGTCAGACCAGAACCAGAACTTAAAAACACCAAGACAGTTCTGTTCTGCAGCTCAGAAAGAAAAGTTTGTGCTGTAAGAACAAGACTTGTGTGTGTGAGGTTATGAGTTCAAATCCCACAATCATCTTTCTTTGTTTAAGAGTCAATAGAAACAGTTAAAAGCTTTAAGAAAACCAAGAGAGCTGTAGGAGCAGGTGGATCAGTGGGTAAGGTAGCTGCTATTGAGTTCTGAGGTCACAGGTTCCATTCTTACAAAGAACAACACACTTCTTAAAGTTCAACATCCAAAGTGAAGATTCAAAGGAGACGAAAAACTTAACATGCACCAGGAGCTGATGGTGTGGTGGATTTGTTCACAACCATAAGTAAGGTTGTTCAGTCGACAAGGTCACAGGTTCAATTCCACCACTTTGAGGCTGTAACAGCATTTATTAACATTATCGGATGTATTTTCACATATATTTAAACAGAAACCACCTCAACATCAGCGTAGGATGGTGGCCCAGCGGTTAATACTGCTGTGTTTGGCCTTGAGAGTGCAGGTTCAATCCCAAATTGGGAAGGTTGTATGTTGTAGGGTTGCTACGGCAAGGGGGAGCCAGGACGCGAAGGTCAGAGGGGGAAATTTACTTTATCCCCGCAGTTAAATAAATTCGGTAAATCAAGTCTCATAAACTGTAAAAACACTGATTGAACGCTAAAAGCTGACCGATAATGTGAGACGAGGCTCAGAACAGAAAAATGCTCCCACTTTGTCCTAGAAACAATGCAGCAGCACAGTCTCTCCCAAAGTAACTGAGGTGCAGAGTTAGTGTTTGACTTGATAGAAGATGGCAGAAACTTAGGTTTGTCTTTTTTTAAATTTCAACTGATAAATTAAAGATAAATTGAAATAAAGAAAGTTTTACTACTTTATCACACTTATTACTTTAACACACTTTAACATGTATTTTGCAAAAAGAGTGAAGAGTGAAAAACAGTGAAGAAACTTGCTAAAAGAGTGGAGTCACCATGGTGAATTCAGCAAGAATCTATCCATCTTCTATCAAGTGTCTAAGTCAAATGCTAACTCTGCACCTCACGTTACTTTGGGAGAGACTGTGCTGCTGCATTGTTTCTAGGACAAAGTGGGAGCATTTTTCTGTTCTGAGCCTCGTTCTCACATTATCGGTCAGCTTTTATCGTCCAATCAGTGTTTTTATAGTTTGAGACTTGATTTACCGAATTTATTTAACTGCGGGGATAAAGTAAATTCCCCCCTCTGACCTTCGCGTCCTGGCTCCCCCTTGCCGTAGCAACCCTACAACATACAACCTTCCCAATTTGGGATTGAACCTGCACTCTCAAGGCCAAACAGAGCAGTATTAACCACTGGGCCACCATCCTACACTGATGTTGATGTGGTTTCTGTTTAAATATATGTGAAAATACATCTGATAATGTTAATAAATGCTGTTACAGCCTCAAAGTGGTGGAATCGAACCTGTGACCTTGTGGACTGAACAACCTTATTTATGGGTGTGAACAAATCCACCACACTATCAGCTTCTGGTGGAGGTTAAATATTTTGTCTCCTTTCAATCTTCACTTTGGATGTTGAACTTTAAAAAGTGCGTTGTTCTTTGTAAGAATTGAACCTGTGACCTCAGAACTCAACAGCAGTGACCTTAACCACTGATCCACCTGCTCCTACAGTGCTCTGAGTTTTCTTAAAGCTTTTAACTGTTTCTATTGACTCTTAAACAAAGAAAAAACATAGTGGGATTTGAACTCATAACCTCACACACACAAGTCTTGTTCTTACAGCACAAGCTTTTCTTTCTGAGCTGCAGAACAGAACTGTCTTGGTGTTTTTAAGTTCTGGTTCTGGTCTGACATTTCAAAAGTGTTTAAAGCTGAGTTGATTGTGGGATTTGAACTCACAAACCCAGAGACACTAGTCCTCCTGTGACAGACTGAGCCACTTGTCGTGGCAGTTAAACTAAAATGTGAAGCTGAAGTTGTCCTGTCCTGTCCTGTCCCTCTTGTCTCTCCTGTCATGTCCTGTCATGTCCTGTCTGTCCTGTCCTGTCCTGTCCTGTCCTGTCCCTCCTGTCCCTCCTGTCCCTCCTGTCCTCTCCTGTCCCTCCTGTCCTGTCCTGTCCCTCTTGTCTCTCCTGTCCTGTCCCTCCTGTCCTCTCCTGTTCCTTCCTGTCCTGTCCTGTCCCTCTTGTCTCTCCTGTCCTGTCCTGTCCCTCTTGTCTCTCCTCTCCTGTCCTGTCCTGTCTGTACTGTCCTGTCCTGTCTGTACTGTCCTGTCCTGTCCCTCCTGTCCCTCTTGTCCCTCCTGTCCTCTCCTGTCCCTCTTGTCTCTCCTGTCCTGTCCCTCCTGTCCTCTCCTGTCCCTCCTGTCCTGTCCTGTCCCTCTTGTCTCTCCTGTCCTGTCCTGTCCCTCTTGTCTCTCCTCTCCTGTCCTGTCCTGTCCTTTCCTGTCCTGTCCTGTCCTGTCCTGTCCTGTCCTGTCCTGCCTGTCCCTCCTGTCCCTCTTGTCTCTCCTGTCCTGTCCTGCCCTGTCCTGTCCTGTCTGTCCCCCTCCTGTCCCTCTTGTCTCTCCTGTCCTGTCCTGTCCTGTCCTGTCCTGTCCTGCCTGTCCCTCCTGTCCCTCCTGTCCTGTCCTGTGCCCGAGCACTCACACAGTGGTGAGCAAAACTTAGAATTCATGTTTTTCTTCCAAACGGGTCACATTTCTGAGGCGCTAAACCTGAGTTTGCCACACAAATCAGAACTGGTGCAAAACAGCTCAGGAGCGCCCCCTAAGGTGAAACATGGATGAAGAAAGAATTTCATGAATGGTGTCTGAGGTTGTGAGTTCAAATCCCACTATGCTCTTTCTTTGTTCAAGAGTCAATAGAAACAGTTAAAAGCTTTAAGAAAACCAGGAGCACTGTAGGAGCAGGTGGATCAGTGGTTAAGGTCACTGCTGTTGAGTTCTCAGTTCACAGGTTCAATTCTTACAAAGAACAACACACTTTTTAAAGTTCAACATCCAAAGTGAAGATTGAAAGGAGACGAAAAATGTAACATCCACCAGGAGCTGATGGTGTGGTGGATTTGTTCACAACCATAAATAAGGTTGTTCAGTCCACAAGGTCACAGGTTCAATTCCACCACTTTGAGGCTGTAACAGCATTTATTAACATTATCAGATGTATTTTCACATATATGTAAACAGAAACCACGTCAGCGTCAGTGTAGGATGGTGGCCCAGCGGTTAATACTGCTGTGTTTGGCCTTGAGAGTGCAGGTTCAATCCCAAATTGGGAAGGTTGTATGTTGTAGGGTTGCTACGGCAAGGGGGAGCCAGGACGCGAAGGTCAGAGGGGGAAATTTACTTTATCCCCGGAGTTAAATAAATTCGGTAAATCAAGTCTCAAACTGTAAAAACACTGATTGGACGCTAAAAGCTGACCGATAATGTGAGACGAGGCACAGAACAGAAAAATGCTCCCACTTTGTCCTAGAAACAATGCAGCAGCACAGTCTCTCCCAAAGTAACTGAGGTGCAGAGTTAGTGTTTGACTTGATAGAAGAAGACAGAAACTTAGGTTTGTCTTTTTTTAAATTTCAACAGACAAATTAAACATAAATTGAAATAAAGAAAGTTTTACTACTTTATCACAATTATTACTTTAACACACTTTAACACTTATTTTGCAAAAAGAGTGAAAAACAGTGAAGAAACTTGCTAAAAGAGTGGAGTCGCCATGGTGAGTTCAGCAAGAATCTATCCATCTTCTATCAAGTGTCTAAGTCAAATGCTAACTCTGCACCTCAGTTACTTTGGGAGAGACTGTGCTGCTGCATTGTTTCTAGGACAAAGTGGGAGCATTTCTGTTCTGAGGGACAGGAGGGGGACAGACAGGACAGGACAGGACAGGACAGGACAGGAGAGACAAGAGGGACAGGAGGGGGACAGACAGGACAGGACAGGACAGGACAGGACAGGAGAGACAAGAGGGACAGGAGGGGGACAGACAGGACAGGACAGGACAGGACAGGACAGGAGAGACAAGAGGGACAGGAGGGGGACAGACAGGACAGGACAGGACAGGACAGGACAGGAGAGACAAGAGGGACAGGAGGGGGACAGACAGGACAGGACAGGACAGGACAGGACAGGAGAGACAAGAGGGACAGGAGGGGGACAGACAGGACAGGACAGGACAGGACAGGACAGGAGAGACAAGAGGGACAGGAGGGGGACAGACAGGACAGGACAGGACAGGACAGGACAGGACAGGACAGGAGAGACAAGAGGGACGGACAGGCAGGACAGGACAGGACAGGACAGGAGGGACAGGAAAGGACAGGATAGGACAGGACAGGATAGGACAGCTGGAGCACCCCCTCATGGCTCTGTAAGGTAAATGACAGGGATCAGCAGCTCCTGTGTCCCTGTGAGCTAAAATCACTGATTTTCTCTGTGGACTTTGGTGTGGGAGAGTGAGTGGTTTTAAGTGAAAAAAACCTTTTCACTTTAAAACATTACTATGTTTATATCCATATATACTTAAAGAAGTAACATCATTCTGGCTCAGAGATTATGTTCTTTATGAAATGCAGCTGAAAAAAACTTTGCAAGTCTGGTGGTTTTTTTGCTTTTTTTACTCCAGAGCTCCCCCTTGTGGTTACGTCCACCCATGTCCGTGCTGGGCGGCGTCTGTTTTTAACGCTCACGTCTTTTCCATCCCTGCCGTTGGAACAGCCGCTCTGTTTCCTCGGCTCTGCTGTGATGAACGCGATGAAGGATCACTGCCTCGATCTCGAAGAGCCGGGACTTTGAGATGTCCCGATTCTCAGGACTACGGGTCGACGGCCCTGATCTTGCGAGGCTGTTTTTGCTCTAACAGACAGTAGGGGGCAGTGGAGACGGCTCCCACTGTCCCTGCAACAAGACATGAAACCCTCTTAACGATTCTTACATTTGGGTAAAATCCTGCTCAGTTCTGCTCTAACTTGTGTTCACAAGAATTTGATGAGTGAAGAGGAAGAAGAGACGAGACGACACACGTATTTGTGGTTTTTATCCATATCCACCGATATCCATTCAAGCTGGCGATGGCCATGGCTGCTTCATCGTAGTTAGTCATGGTGACAAAACCAAATCCTTTGCACTTGTTTGTGTTGACGTCACGAATAACTTTGACATTTGTAGACGAAGATACAGCAGCCAGTGCCTGTGTGTCCTGGGATGTTGATGCCAGCCAAGCTGGTCACCCCGTCTATGGCCATGGGAGAGAACCTGCTGTGAAATACAAACAAGTTTAAAGTTTAGATACAAGTTTCAACTGATATTTTTAGAAGAAGATATTTTTGACGTCATACTATACTATGACTTTTTGGTCAAATTTTGGACGACCTACTATACTATGACATTTTTGTCAAATTTTGGACGACATACTATACTATGACATTTTGGTCAAATTTTGGACGACATACATTTTGGTCAAATTTTGGACGACATACTATACTATGACATTTTTGTCAAATTTTGGACGACATACTATACTGACTTTTTTGTCAAATTTTGGACAACATACTATACTATGACTTTTTTGTCAAATTTTGGACGACATACTATACTATGACTTTTTGTCAAACGTAACTGGGCCTTGCACAGTATAACACAAATTGGCAAGCATAGACTGCTAAACCTTGTGAAATGCTGTATTTTGCATATGTGTTGTTGTTATGTCTAGATTTCGGTTACTATGATGTTAGTGATGTCCATGCTTCCTAGCTTTCAGTTGTAGATGTGCATGCTACTCACCTCTCATCTAACCTGGCACCCCATCCTACAAAGTGGCCTTAACAAAGAAACACAGCAGCCATGTGGTCAAGAAGTGGCCATCTTTGACTCCGCCATCTTGTTGTAGTTCCTTTGTCAACCGCCATCTTGATTTGTAGTCTCTCTACCTGATTCGGTCATTGGTCTGTACCCACATGTACTCTCTCTCTCTTACACACACACACACACACACTGTATATAGTTACATTTAGTTGTTGTTTTAATCTTTCAATTATTGGCATGACTATTCAACTTTCTCTCTGTTATCAGATGTCTATTTTAATGCATCAGTATGAAAAGGAAACACTTGTAGGGGTGCTGTTGGATTGTCAGTTTAACATTAAAACAATAATGCTGGCAGTGTTGTGGCCGGACCAGGTGCACGCAGGAAGAGGAAGAGAGAGACCATCTTCATGGGCAGCTTGGCTTTTAAAAGCTGGGTCTACCTGGTCTACCTCAGTCAGCACGGAACTGCTGACTAAGGTTCCACCTACAGCCATACCTGATTCACACACACACACACACAAAGAGAGGGGGGGGGCAGCACACCAAAAACACTACACTCGTAACACTTCCCCCCATAGGATCAAACATTTTCTCCCATAAAGAAAAGCTTTGATCAGCTAAATCAGAATGCACACAGAATGCTATGCCCTAGATAAGGCATCACCCTTAACGCTGCTTATTCCCTCGCCTTGCGCCGAGAGGAGACCAGGTTGGAGTTGGCGAGCTTTCAGCGCAGCCTTTTGGCACGAAATTGTCTCTGCGCCAAGCTGAATCTGTCGACGCCTCCCCCTTTTGCGCCGACAACACCCATTCCGGCGCACCTGGTCTACTAAATCGCTGAATTTGCTGCACACGGTGTTGCGCTGCGCGGGCTGCGCTATGTTGCACCTGGCTACTCTCAGCGCAAGGTGAAGCGCAGCCGATGTAGTGGTAATTTGGCTGACTGGCGCACAGTGTGCACACGTCACCAAAACCTCGCAGGCAGGTTTACAGAATGTGAGGCACATTTCAATGCAATTAATACTCACAGCAACCACTATTTAATGTAACTGCCTGAATCAGCACATACATTTACACCTATATTGACTGTCCCGTCACATCTGATGTCAGATCAGAGGCGGTTGGCACGTGTAATGGAATTTCATTAACGCAGCTGAAACTGTGACGCAAACAAATGACTTCACAATCCTCTCAGCCAACCACAAACAGCCTCGGCATCGGATAGTGAGGATGGATACGGCTTCACTCTTCAAAAGAAACAGAGACACGCTCAAATGTACGTCATGTTCGGTGTCTTAAGGATTTACCTGTTTCATGTGATTTTTCTTAATTTTTTATGCTTAATGTAATCTACAAAGATGGAGTACATTATTACAAGGATGAGGAGGAGGAGAAGGAGATGTGGGGAGAGATTGTACCCCCAAAGATCATCCTACTTGTTGATGACTGAGCAGGAATGCGGGTGGACCACACGAATAATGCCTGGAAATAATGCCGACGGGGGCGCGGATGTCCCCTGCGTTGCAACGAGGCGTTCAGCGGCACCCGCCAGCCTTTCGCCTGAAGGATGATGGAGGATAATGAGACCAGATGGGCCTCCAAACCCGGGCCGGGTATTTATTGTCCAGAAAGGGCTGGCCTCTGCCCTCGTCTGCCCATGTGACGCTGTCTCCTCCTGTGTCCTCGGCTCGTCCACCTCCTCCTCCTCCTCTGCAAGTGGATCTGATATGGATGTATTTGAAGTACAAATAAACAGTTAAAACTATTCACATCTTTGAGTTTGTGTAATCCAGAGTTACATGCAAAAAATAATCGTAATTCAATTGGAGTTCATTTCACATGCAAACACTAGTGACAAGGGGCAGACGCCGAGCTTGCCAATGCGTCTTTACGCACAGGTGCTTCTGCTTTCATCCCGTTACACGTTTTTTACTCATCTTTATTACACGGGGTTTAAATATAGGTTACTAAATGAGTGTCTTTATTACTGGGAAAATGTTTACCTTACTCTTAATGCCAACCTCAAAGCCCTCGATGCTTATGGCTGAAAGGGTGGAGGATTAAATGTCCTCTGCGGAACTCATGGTCAAACTGCTGGAGGGGCCGCCACCCGGTGGCCACCGTCTGCTTCCGTTGCTCAGAGAGTTTTTGTTTGGCCCTTCTTACATCATTGAAACGTTTTTTAAACTGGGCATCGGTTCTTAGTATGTCAGGGCAAACTTGATTAACAATATTGGTAACCTCCTCCCAGGCTTCTTTTGCATCATCAGCCCGTGGAGGTCTGTTCCTTTGGACCTCCCAGACCAGAATAACAGTTTCCTCCTGGGAGAAGTTTGGCTGTCTGACACTGTCTGTACTTATTCTTAGGCTTTTCATCTTGATCAGAGTTTTTAAAATGAACTGTTTTCAAAAGTTAAACCCACTATCACACAATTATTTTATAGAATCACTTTAACCAACTGAGCTACCTGCTCTGGTATGTTTGCACTGAATATTGGACTTTTAAATCAACCTCACCACAGCTACATTTTAAAATAAACAACTTAACATCTAACAGAATATTTCTGAAGTGTTTTGTCAGAAACACCTAATTAATACTATTAGAAAATTGAACCTGTGTCATCAAGACCTTGTTAATGAGAGTTAACATAGAGGTTCTGGCTGTTTGTACTGAATTCTGGGCTTTAAACTGAATAATCACAGAGGATTTGAACTTACTTGAATCTTGGACTCCAAAACTTGAGTTCAAAGACATTGCAGGAGGAATTTGTCCTCCTGCAATGTCTGTTTCTGATATGTATACACTTGAGTACATGTTATGCTGAATAGTTCTAAGCTTTTTAAGCCCACTTTATGAATATATTTTAGCTCTAAACACTGTGATGACAAATATTTTCAACTTTATTTCACCAAGTCGTTGAAAATGTCACATACATCACATAGTATGGGATAAACTGTCACAAAAGTAAAATATTATAGTGGGACAGGCAGTATTTCTGTTACATGTATTTAAAATGCATATTTTGTAATAGGGGTTACCCAGAATGAACAGATATTTCCCTGTTTGGCCAACTTGTGCAAACATTACCTGGCAGCACACCAAGTGAGAGAGTTGTTTTTCTGGCATGACAGTGGGCGAGGCTTCATCCAGGCCACATTAACGCACCCATGTTCCATGTCACGCAAACATGGATCGAAAAACACAAACTGTGTCTGAACAGGATGGTGCTGCTGTTTTCCTCCACGGTTTATCGCAATATTTCCTTTTGCACTTATCACATAATGTGACTGCTGAGCGTTGGCTTGTTTATAATATTGTGTCTTATATTATTTGTCACTGAATACAAACTGTTTCAAATTATTCTTCCTCTTGTGAAATCATTAATTACTGGGAGGAAAAATAATCAATGATATCATTGGTGACTATTCAACACTGACCTTTCTACCAAGTAAAACCTGACCCAGGGCTTTACTGTGCTAAACCGTACCGTACTGTACCAAACCACAAACAGTTCATAGACATGACAGGTTCCACACAATATATTTACAGATACAAGTAGTTTTTTAAAGAGGAGGAAAGAATGGATAGATGGAATGCAAATCAACCATAGCAAGTGAAAGTGAAAATTAAAATAAAGCAAACAAATAAAAGCTGGAAATAAGCCCATTAAATCCATTGAAAAGGGTGAAATTGCAGAAAATCTCCCATTTATTTAAGTCATTCTGTGACTGTGAACATACAGTAGAGATGTGTAACATCAATATGTGCAGGCTCTTATTGAATGCAGGACAGAAAAACACAAGTCAAAATAAAAAAAAAAGTAATGAATACGTAAAGAATTCAATGAGCATTAAATAAAATGAACCACAAAATCCATAGTACAAATTTAAATTGATTGGCACTCAGTAAAGATTATGACACAAACATGGCTGCTGAGTCTGAGCCATATATACCACCCTTCACACTTTGTGTATCTCTACTGCTTTTTCCCTTTTATCCTCATCCTGGAATGTTGAGTCCTGCATACGTGTAAACACAAGAGGGCATTGTTGCACTTTGATTCTTGCAGGTATATAATGAGCTCGCACAGTTAGCAGGTTATGGTAAAGTATTGACTATGATAACTACAGGCAGGTCTACCGCGATGCAGCATTCAGCGGAGTTAAGAAGAGTTGAAACACACGTTTTACAGATCGTCTCTTCTCAGCTCCCGCTTCCTTTTAACCTTCCTTTCCTCCTGTTGGAAGACTTTCCCATCAGGCTGCTCGACCCACTTCAGCTTGACTCCACTCACTCCATTCTCCTTCAGTTCTTCCTGGAGCTGCATGGAAACACAAACAGAGACACAAAATCTCTACATCTTGTTGGCTGAGTGTGTTCCTAAAGCAGATGGTGCATGTCCACCAGGGCGTTTTTTGGTTGGGACGGATTGTCACACATCTGTCTCATAGATGACTGATGGGCCCCCTTTATACCTAGAATTAAAATGCATTTTCTGTGATTGGATTGTCAGTAGAGATGTAAATTGGTGACGTTGATGGCTCGAAGCACAGCTAACCGACAAAACTGCGCACTCATCTCTGCTTTCGTCGGTTTTCCACTTGTCGAAGGCGACTTCTTCCCCTGCTTCAAACAGCAAGGTGGAGTCCATAAAACGTTGTTGTTGATATGGCAGCACGCAGGATGTGACGCTGTAGTCTGCCACTTGAAATCCTTGCGAAATCGAAATCGAAGACGAGGATGGAAGTTGGGATGACCGTGACTGGACAGCAATCAGATCTTGATGTGGACACCGGAGACGCATGTTAATACCATGTGTGAACGCGTGTGGTGAAGCGGTATCCGATCGCTCTCCGTTCACAGAAAATGAATTCTATCTCCAAAATTGAGCAGGTGAATTTCTAAAATCTCGGCATTTACCAGGAGCCCGCTGCATTTAGCGACAGCACGGCGATCGTGAGCTAAATCACAACCCGTTCAGCCGTATTTTAGTTCAGTCACTGCGTCGGACGGAGTCTGTGCCCCGTTCATGCAGGAAGCACTGAACTAATCTTTTTCATAAACTGATAATAATGACACAGCACGCCTGAAAATAACAATTACAATGACTCGGCAGTTCATGCAGCTGAGCTATGATGACTCCGCCCACGTTGATGAGGTCATAAAGTAATGGAAAATGATACCAAACCAAGTAGATTCAAACTGTGTCAAGTCGAGTAGAGCTGAGTGGTGCTAGAACTGTTTAATGGAAAAGGGCCATTGGACACCCCCTTCAACCGCCAAAACAATGGCTGCACCTGATTGGATGAATCTTACACTCCTGGGTTATTGGTTTGTTCCATTTGTAGTTAGTAAGAATCTCCTAGTTAATGGGACATTCCTTCAAGTGGAAGGTCCACTCAAGTCCGATTTTCAACTTGGAACATCGGAGCAACTTCACAAACCCCGACATAGGATTCCAAAATGGCTGCCACTCATGTCACCAGTAAAAAATTTTTTATTTGTTTCGAATTAAATCAGTTGTACACATAGTACTGCTCAATTTTTATCTGTGGACACCAACTGGTTACAATGACTGGCCCGAGACACGTTTGCGTCCATGTCACCGAATCTTCTGTCAGGTTTCAACACACACCGACAACACGCGTACTTCCACTTCTCTGATTTGCATGAAGCAGCCTGGGCTTCAACTTTATGCAAATGAGCAGTGGTCAGTGCAACACAAGAGTTTGGCAGCAGCAGGGAATAACGTGCACTAATTCTTCTACTGTAGAATACATTTCACAACAACGTTAAAATGCCCTCCACATCACCCTATTGTTTTGGAATCCCCAAAATGGAGAAGTTTCAAAACAACTTTCCATTTGCTTCTGAAAATTCGGGATAACGTCGAAGACTGAAGGGGCAGAAACAGAGATTTTTGAACATAATGACACAGTTAAACTTCCTGCAACTTCACTATCAGCCGTGAATGAAAAGCATTGGTCTGATAACAGAAAAATCTAAACCCACTTTTAACAATTGTTTTTTTTTTTTTTTTGATTATTATTATTATTCTTCCTGAAATAAGCAATGGCAGAAGAGAGATTTGTCATTGGTCACGTGACATATTTTCATTGTGTTCGTATGGATGCAGATGTCTAATGTGGAGCTAAAAGACTTATCCGAATGCAGCATGCTTTTTTTTTTTTTGACAATGCCATTCTCAAATGGAATTGTGGAAGTATGGATGTAGCCTTAGGGAGAAGTTTGGAGACCTGCCTTTTCCAGGATGCCTGCTTTCAGTGCAGGGTCATTCAAGTCCAAAGAGGCTTCCTTAGTCCGAATCTTCAGCTTCACCAGCCGCCTCTTGGCTGTTCACGCAGAAACCAAACATCATTACAATGAATAATGTCATAATTACAAATGTTACAGAACTCATAAACATAAATGTGAACTATATTTGCTGTCAGTGTCTCTCTATCTTGCTGACAGTGACAGTGAAGTACTCACCGGGAATGGTGTAGCAGACAAATGGTAACAGTCGCTCACAGGGACGCAACCTCCATTGTCCTGAAGCGTACAAAGCGGTGACACCACACGTGACTTTCCTTGAGCCAAATATGTTGTCACAATACATCCAGTCATCATAATTGTAGGAAAAGATACTCCCATCAGACCAGAAACAATTGCGAAGCCTGAACAAACCAATCCATGGAACCTTTAGGTTACGGTCCAAGCTCATTATCATCAGGTTGTCTGCTTCATTCTTCACCGTGGCCAGATCTGTGTGATGCTCCCTGCAGTACTGCTGAGCACCGTACCAGGTTTTGTCCTGATTCACAAAAACAAAGTCAGGATCCTGCGTCGTTCCTGCAGAGTGAGTTCACATACAGACATATTTTCAAGGTCATATTTCATATATTTCATATTGTATAATGGAGATTTCCTGCCACAGTGGTACCATTGTTACAGATGAATGTAATTGCTCCGTGGCACTGCTGATCCCTCCATCCGCCTGACTGGAAGCTCACACAAAGCTCATCACCTCTTATAAAGTCTGGTTGGTTTGAAATGGTGTCCCACTTCCTATATCCAGTTCCATTCTCCTCATACCCATCTGACCACTGCCAGACAATCGTATGGTACAGGCCGATCCAAGCCTCGCCTGGAGCGCTGCCGTTAGGAGGTAAAACCGTGTTCTTAAATTTGACCATTTCCCCAGAGTTTTCCACAGTGGCCAGGTCTGTGTATTTCTCTCTGCAGTAGCTCTGAGCTTCAGTCCAATTCTTTGGCTCGGTGACGTAGATGTAATGACGGTGAAGGCACGAGGAGATGTTCCAGCCTGTGATGAGGTTTTTAATGCGTTACGTCTAGTGCAGAACATCCGAACGGTCACACATTTTACAGTCCATTGGTCTTAAATAAAAGAGCTCAAATAGAAGATAGAGCAATTGACATGAACATGTAGCAGACAAAAAGCAGATAAAGCACTTCATGCTCGAACAGCAACTTTAATCTGATGAGAGCGTCGGATCTTTGTGCTTGTATGGGTTTTTTTTTTTAAGCGCCATCCCTTCTTCTCCCTGCTCCTTTTAGACATGGAATATGATTTGAATATAAGACTTAGTTAAATCTGCTGTTTAAAAGCTCTATATTGTATATATTAGTAGTTTTCCAAAGTGAAACAGGTCAGACCAATATAGCCGGAGCTCAGTTGGACTCAATATTCCATTTTATCTCTTTATAAAAAGCAGTAAATTGTATCGTTTTCACAAACTGCATCTGAAAAATGTAGGTAAGCTTAGTCAAAACAGCGGCATTTTATTGTTTATTCCCATGGTTCTCAAACTGAGCTTCCTCTGGTGGAGTCCATAAAAAATGAAACAAATAACAAAATTAATTAGATTCACACCAGCCCTCGCTCCAACTTCATCTAATTTCACTATACCAGTGTAGAGAGCAAATTATCGTATTGGGAATAAATCTGCACTTTGATCGGCCTATTTACATCACTGCATTTTAATGTTGGTGATAATGGTGTTACTTCAAGAGCTCACTATTTTCTCAGGTGGTACTTGGTACAAAAAGTTTGTGAACCGCTGGTTTATTCAGTCAAAATTCCCCAAAAAATAGTGAACAAAATGTGCATGCTATTTTTCAATACAATGGGAATCACCATTACTGTAAAGTCACACTGTAATCCTTAAACATGAGAATTGGTTGGCTTCAAAATAAAAGCAGGCATGGCAATTATTTCTAATTTTCGATTACCGTTCAGAAACAGGGGCCAGATGTGACCCTGGGGTCGTATCATGCCCAGCTCTGCATTAAGGTGTTTGACAGTTTTCATATGAAATCATTCACTCACCTACGAGATGCAAAACAATCAGCAAGAACCGTGTCATCTTCATGCGGCTCACTGGATCGTGGAGATGCTTCAGACTAACAGGCAACTGGTTACTTCAGGCAAACGTAGGAAACGTCATCACCAACAAAGATGTGTTGTTGTTGTTTTTTTTCCGTCAACAACGTTATCTAGATCAGAGATCAGATAAGGCAGCAGTGTCAGGACACGTGCCTTTGTGTGATGATTATTGATCATTATCAGTCACGGAGGCGAGGGCAGTGTACACAGCTCATTTTCATAAGCAAAAACAGACTCACACTCACGCCTCATTCACCTCCACTTCCACAGGATTTTCATTTATTTTTTACTTTTGTGTGATGGACGGTGCGTTTGAAGTTTTATTTGACAAAAAAAATGGTAGAGAAAAGATGATATAACAAAAAAAAAATGTGTAAAATATATACTGTATATGTACATTTTGGTCATGATGCCACCATGTTTTAGATGAAAAAAAAAATTAAAATATGAATTATTTTAAATAGACAACATGTAAATCTATTTGTGCCGATTTGTCACAGCCTGGGATAGTGGATATAGCATGTTTTTCTCCATATGCCGAATATGGTGGAGAGTATAGTAAAAATTCCAAGGCAAAAGCCCAGATTGACACCCAGATTTAGTAAAATAGATGTTTTATGCCTTAATGGAAGTGGTAATGGTAATGGAAGAGTGTTTGAACTGGAGATAACAAGATCAAATAAAAATATACAATCTTGCCAAAATCACAAATTTTCAACGCAGCCAAAATGATAAAAAAAAACAAAAACAAACAAACAAACAAAATGTCCCTGGGTTAAGGTGGAAACTTGATCACCTGTACTGTTGTTTGAATGGGAAGTCACTTTTGATAGAACAGGAACACTGGACGAGGTCAATGCACCAAGACTTGCGGTCTTCATGGAAGGATGGGAATTGGGCCCGGTTGTCATGGAAACGTGACATTAAAGCACAACGTAAGAGGGAGCTGTTGGTCAGAGGAGTTTATTCGTTCATGTACAAAGCGCGTCCGTCACAGAGGCGGAGACTGTCTGACATATACAAAAGGATAGGAACTGTATAAGGTGCAAAGAAAAAAACATACACTGATGCATGGGTCTGACCCCCCCCCCCCCCCCCCCCCCCCCCCCCCCCCCCCCC